>CAJHQQ010000199.1:0-299419 GCA_905132885.1 Moricandia moricandioides | reverse complement strand
GATCAACACTTCTTTTACTTCTTTGGATACTGCATAATAGATTTTTTTTCTTATGTATTACGTTTCTTCCAATCTCCCTGTATGTTTTCAGCATCATCATCGCGTGTATTAGGTCTTTGGAAACGTTGTCTCTTTTGAAAGGAATAAAAAAAGATCCAATGTAGGATCCGATTCATATTTATGAGTTTAAATAATTCAAGATCCAATCAACTTGCGTTGAAATATAATATTTGTAACTTTGTAATCAAAGAAACCCATGTTCAAATAAGTCAGACTTTCGAGACAAATTACAGTTGTCCTCTCTATCCATCGTAATAACTCACGTGAAATTTTAAATTCATAGAATAATGTGGAAATTCATTGTGTTACACGATAAGTCGTTGATGGCATCTCTTGGAACTCCGATAACGTAGAATTGTGTTTTTTTTTGAACTGTAAAATTCATCAAATTGTTTTTTTTTTTGCTAAAAGATAACGTAGAATTGTTCTTCACGCAACAGATAAAAAATGGTCAATTTGAACACTAAAAAAAGAAGAATTTATTTTGCAAATTCATTACTAGCTATATATATATATATATATATATCTATTCATTGTTATGAATGCATGGTATTATTAGTATACATTTTCACTATTTTTTCATCGTTATAAACATTCTGATAGATGTTCATTATGCTTCTCCGTTGAGAAGTCCAATTTTTTATTTTAAAATAATACTATATAACTTTTAAGATTAATGGAAGCATGATATTAGAATCGTGGTTTCACATATAAATTATAGTTGACATTCAAAATAGGGTTTTGCGTCAATAATTTTATTGATTCATCAATAAAATCACACATATTTTTAATTTAAATTTATTATATTCATCCGATTAATACGACGGAAAAAAAAAAGCAAGTTTCAATACTACTTATTTGTGTTTTTGAATAAATGTTTGGATTTTATTTTGATCGATTGACAAAAAGAAAAAAAGAAAGAAACAGATATGACAGTTCTTTTCACAAAAAGAACACCAAATCTCTTTTTCACCTTAACAGTTGAGTCTTGCAACTGATATGATGATAAATCATTGCCGGATAGATATATGATGTTCATATTTTGAATATACATGAGTTTGCATGCATGATATTTCAAGAAATTAAAGAATGGATTTGAACATATTTTTTGTGTTCTTACTATAGAAGTTATTTGTAATTTTTGAGTAAAGTGAGTAAAACTATATTAAAATATTGTTTTTATGTTGCTTTGTGTTGAACAAAAAAAATGTTAAATAAAGGGTTTATTGGCGTAATAACTATATTTGAGTGACAAATTAGGTGAATAACACTAATTTTAATATAATTCAATGTCAGGGTTTTTGGTCACATTCTCTCTGGTTCTGCTCGTTCATGTAACAAGTTGTTAGTTGCAATTCCTAAAGTAAATGACATGGTTATTTTTTGTGGCACATAACTATACGGAGAGTAAAGCCCATTTGTAATTAACACATATAACATAAGAGAATGCTGCGACATAAGTGGATAATAGTTGTATACGTTATTCATCTTATGTTAACGTAACAAAGGAACAAATTTACATGCATTGCTATTCTATATGGCAAAATAGTATAAATCACGAAATAAACTGAATCTATCAACTAAGAGCTAAACCCTACACGGAAATGTAAACCCTAATACAATGTAAACCCCAAACTAACTTAAATTAAACATAAACAAATCATTAAACTACCCACATCAATATAAACCTCATTCTCTGAAACTATTTCAAATAAAAGGAGGAGCGATCCACGTATATCTTTATTGTCCACATACATATGCACTGAGTGTTCTATTTCATATCACCGAAATAGTGTAGGATTATAACCCCACCTACATCCCCTAAATACTAAACATCCCAACCCCAATCCTTAGATACTAAACCTTATCCACAAAAGTTAATGATGACCCCAACCATACCCACTCACCTTCTAAATACAAAATCCTAAATTCTAATCACTAAACACTTACCCAAATATAAACCATAAACCCAAATAGAATGAAACAAAATAAATGACACGTTAATAAAATTATGAAATGTCTATGATTGCATGGAAGAAATTAATGTTGACACCAACCATACTCCCTCCTCACCTACTAAATACTAAACCCTAAACTCAAATCACTAAGCCTTAACCCAAATAGCAAAATCAAAAAAGTACATAATACTATGTAATATTAAACTATACTATGTAATATTAAACTATATTATGTAATATTAAACTATACAATATAGATCATAGTGCAATTTTTTCCAGGTTCAAAAATATGTAACGAGAACTTAAGAAAATTACAAACTATATTTCTAAACAAAGTATAGCACTTTTTAATAACCATCAAATGGATTGGAACATGATAAAATAGTATAGTAACATAATTATCGCTGAACAAAATATGGAAAATACATATTGTTTTACATTTCTATTCTATATGCATATACTCCCTCCGTTTCAAATTAGATGATGTTTTAAAAGGTTTATGTTGTTTCAAAATATATGATGTTTTGAGAGTTTAAGGTAACTTTTAAAGTTTTAAGGTTAGATTTAACTTTATTGAAAACTGTTCAACCAATAAAATTTTACAGTCTTTTTAGTAACTGGTTGAATGATTTTAAAATTATATTTTAAAAAATAGTTTCTAGATAAATGTAAATTTATTAATCTTCGTGCATTAATCCAAAACATCATCTATTAAGAAACAGAGGGAGTAATAGAATAGAACACAATAACAAAAACTGTTCATCTTCTCTAATCAACTTTGGGGCACACACCACACAAGTCTTTGAAACTCTATTATTCACCACAACTCTTCACCATCAACATAGACAATTTCATTAACAATCCCACAAATTTGAGAAAGGGAAAGAGGCTCGGGTTGCTCTTTCTTGCTTCTTCAACTGTAACGCTGTCGTCTCGCAATCGATTTCAGAAGCGGAGATGATATTCCCTTTGAAACGCATTTTGAGAAGTGAATAAACTATGTGAGAGTTTATGACTCTACAATGGACACGAAAAACTTGAAGATGATGTCCCCTTTTACTTTTCAAATGCCCGGAACAAAATTGAAGGAATTTAACAGAAACCTCCTGGGTATATATTCATTACACAAACGACTGCTGTGATGTGTTAGCTTTGATGGAAGGAAAAGTTTTGAAATAAAACAACCACATCCCTCGTTAGGTATGTGTTTCAAATAGTGAATCACTCCATTTGAAAGGAAAGAAATGGGAATCTTATCAGGATTCGATGAGATTAATCAAGTTCATTGACAAATACGGCAAAGAACACATAAACCTTTAAACGCTAATGATTTTTCTGGAAGACGAAATGGCATTTCATCTCCTGTAACAAATATCTGAACTTCAAATATTTTATAATAATAATATTCGTAACAACATTTATCGGGAGAAAACCCACGTTCTAACGCGTAGACTCGAGTCCATGTATATGATTTACTATTTGTCCTTCTTTATATCCATTTGCATCATGTTTATAAAACAATGTTAAAATATGTGGAAATATTTACTATATAAACCCTCTCGTACCGATGCGAGTAATCACATCAATCAACAAACAACAATCTAATCAAGAGAAAAGAAATATGGCAAACAAATGTTGCACTGACTGGAAGTTCAGCGGCAGCGACGCGGCCAAGGAAGCCGCAGCTGCCTCCCTAAGCACTTACACTGCTAAACTCTTTGCTATGTGTGATCCTAACGGAAAGCCCATTTTGCCTCCTCGAGGTGAAACCGCCGAGACTTGCCATACCGCTGAAAAGGCGGTTATTAAAGCCGTCCTTTGCGGTACTGGTAACGCTTATGCTCCTGGTATAGGCCTTTCAGCAGCAAAAAGGTAAAATATATACTCATATACATTGAAACTATCTTTATCATTTTTAGACATATTTTTCACAAAAACAGTCAATATTTTTTTTTGTTATTCTCAGTGCCGTAGCAGAGTACTTAAACGGTGATGATCATCCAAATAAACTGACGGCAGATGACGTGTTTATGACCGTTGGGTGCAGACAAGCCATCTCACTTGCGGTTGAAATCTTGGCTAAACCAAAAGCCAACGTCCTGCTTCCCAGCCCGGGATACCCATGGGACTTAGTTCGCACCATCTACAACAACCTTGAGGTTCGTAGATATGAGTTCCTCCCCGAAAAGAACTATGAGATCAACTTTGAAAGTGTCCGAAAGCAAGTGGATGAGAACACTTTTGCAATATTTATAACCAACCCTCACAATCCCAATGGGAACATCTACACTGAAGCTCATCTCGAGCAGGTATTTTACATATATTCTAATTAGCACTATTCACATATGGTCTTATATGGTCTACTCTTTTGACTGTGCCTATATTAATGAATCTTAGATTGCTAAGTTGGCCAAGGAACTCAAGATAATGGTGGTTTCTGACGAAGTTTTTCGATGGACCGTGTTTGGGAGTAATCCCTTTGTCCCCATGGCGAAATTCTCGTCAATCGTACCCGTGATTACACTTGGGTCCATATCGAAGGGATGGTCTGTCCCCGGATGGCGAACTGGCTGGCTCGCCCTGCACGATCTAAATGGTGTCTTTAAATGCACCAAGGTCGGTCCATTCTCTTTTGACCACTCTTTAAGAATACACATGATATGTATTATTACTATATAATATGATATTAAGAGTTAAAATGTTATTTAACTTTTGTTGCCCTAATCTTGTTATATATGGACAGGTTTTAGCTTCTGCTAAACAATTTCTTGAAATAAATTCTAAACCAGCAACTGTTATCCAGGTACATGACTTTCTAGTTTGGACACTTCTTGTAAACCATATATACTAACACAATGTCATAGACTTTTCTACTTATTACCAATATTAATTAGTTTAAATTTGGTGAATTTGTTGATTTTATCACGTAGGCGGCTATTCCTACCATCTTGAAGGATAGTCCTGAAGCGTTCCACCTAAGGAGGCAGGCTTATCTGAAAGACAAAGCGGATTTGGCTTTTCGTAAGCTCGATGGCATACCTTCCCTTAAATGCTACCTGAAACCTGAAGCATGCACCTTCCTATGGGTATTATATTTTACCACGTTACTTAGTACTGCCTTTTGTATTAATTATTTTGAAAAAAAATCTCAAAGTTTTTGAATCATATCTTCTCGCAGACCCAGCTGAAAATATCAAGCTTTGTGGACATCAAAGATGATGTAGACTTCTGTGAAAAGCTTGCCACTGAAGAAAACCTAGTCCTTTTACCAGGTATTACTCAATATCCAATGCACCACCGATGATCAACGTTTAACGGCTTAGCATTGAATACAAGATGATATATATATAATATATATATAATATATATATAATATATATATATATATATATATAGGAGTTCACATCTAAAATGTTATGAAATGTTAAAGTGATATATTGAGTTGATTTTAATAAACATAGGTCAATAATTCGTTGGAAATTGATTTTGAGTTGAACCTATTAAATCTAAAAAAGAACATATATGCTGTGTTGGATTGGTATAGGGATTGCTTTTGGTCTGAGGGGCTGGGCGAGGCATTCTATCGACATGTATACTCCCAGTTTGGAGGATGCCTTTGAAAGATTGAAGAGCTTCTGTGATCGCCATTCCGGTGATTCCTCTACATGTGAAGCTTAATTCAGCCACAAGGCGTCAATGGCCTTAACTAAAGGGTCAATGTGTAACTTTGCTTAAGTCTTTTATATATGCTATGATAATAAATGGGTGTTCTATTGATTTGAGATAAAATCATGAACACTTTCGTATGTGTAATAAATTTGTTAAGTTGGTGTACGTATCACACCAATCATGTAATCGTTTCTCATGCACTTTCAAAATTTGATGTATTCTGCTTCTAAAATAAAGTTATGAAATTTCAATTTCCTTTTGTTTCTAAATAATTTGGACTCTGGTGTGAAATTTTTTGTTATAGTACATTAATATTTTTATCTCTTAGCTGTTTCAAAAATAGAAGAATAGAAGCTTCACATCAAAAATCTGAAATCAACTCATCCCACTTTACATTCCTTTCCAAGTCAAGAATCAATCGCATCTATTTTCCGGGCAAACGCGTTCTGAAAAGTTGCATTTTTACATATGTGCATATATATAACTATATTGTTAACTTCAAACCTCCATTATTGTTTTAAATAGCCTCTAAAGTTAATTACATATACAAGAACATTTTATAGCTAGCCATGGCTGAAACTAACGAAGAGCATCAAGGTAAGCCTTTAGCTTCACGTTCTCTCACTACTTGAAGCGACCAAGACCGATCAATTTCTTTTGTCAAATTTCGTCCCTCAAAAGTGAATTTTGGAGGAAAATGTCTCAAAATTTTCAAATTGAATTGACATCTTATCATTTTGAGATTCTAGTAATCGTCCTTCACTCATAAAAATTTGAAATCTGTCTAACAAAAGCAGAGATAATTTTGTGCTTCTCTTGAGTTAACACGGCAACGTCGGCAAGGGCTTGTAGTTTTTCCAATGCCAAATGTCTCAAAAGTTTTTCTAATTCTTCTTCTTTAGTTTCGCCTGATTAGAGCTCACGAAATGGGAGATTTGATCTGATAGATATGATCATTCCCTTTGATGCATTTGTGGGTTTTGCCTTAATCTACACAAATCTTAAAGCTTTGTCCCTTTTTTTCTGTGAGGATCTTAGGGTTTTGCTTTTGCTAAATATATTGGTATCTGTTCTATTGCTGCTTGGTTGGTTATGGGCTTAGGACCTTTGTATTTTTGCTTAAGCGCATTTCTAATTCCACTTCATTTCTCATAGTCAAATAAAACTTATAATAATTTATTTCCTAATTTTTTTTTGCTCTATAATAAGATAAAAATGGATTGATTTCTAAATGGAGTAATGCATGTTAAGATAAATTTGTGTAAACTCTTTGTCTTTACTGCAAAAAAAAAAGAGAAGTAGACAAGAGCAAGCATAAACAATGATCAAAATATTATTTTATTGATCTTTTATGGTTGGGACGAGAACACTTTAAATTCTAATTCTATCTGCCTAACTCTATAGTTGATATTTTGAGTAGTTGAACTTTTGTTCTATGTTTTGGGCTTCCCTTAGGTTGTTCGTAGTCGGAAGTTAGGTTAAATTTTTCTATATTTTGAAATATGGAAAAAATCCGTTTCATAAAAGTTTTTATTTTACTTAGAGGCAAGAATTGATTTGAGTATAGAGCCGAGATTTATCCATGCAATAATCAAAGGCCGGCGTCCTCCTTGAAAGCACAAATAATAACTCCCAAACTACTTATCCCAAATATTTTACTCCTTTTCCCCAACAGTTGAACCACTGATTTGATCAACACTTCTTTTACTCCTTTGGATACTGCATAATATAATGTTTTCAGCATCATCATCGCTTGTATTGAGTCTTTGGAAACGTTGTCTCTTTTGAAAGGAAAAAATATCCAATGTAGGATCTGATTCATATTTATGAGTTTAAATAATTCAAGATCCAATCAACTTGCGTTGAAATATAATATTTGTAACTTTGTAATCAAAGAAACCCATGTTCAAATAAGTCAGACTTTCGAGACAAATTATATTTGTCCTCTCTATCCACTATAATAACCCACGTGAAATTTCAAATTCATAGAATAATGTGGAAATTAATTGTCTTACGCGATAAGTCGTTGATGGTCAATTTGAAACTCCGATAAAGTAGAATTGTTTTTTTTTTTGCTAAAAGATAACGTAGAATTGTTCTTCACGCAACAGATAAAAAATGGTCAATTTGAACACTAAAAAAAGAAGAATTTATTTGGCAAATTCATTACTAGCTAAAGACTACATACGCTGGTATCTTATATATATATTTTTCATTAATATGACTTATGAATGCATGGTATTATTGGTATACATTTCCACTATCTTTTTTCATCGTTATAAACATTCTGATAGATAGTTAGTTCATTAGAGCAAGTACATTGAGGGTTCATAAGGGGGGTTCACACAGTTTTCTAGATGAATAGTGATGAACCCGTGCCTTTGGGGTTCACTCTGGTGAACCCGTATCACCACTGTTCACGACACGTGGCGGCCCGCGATTGGTCTATCTTTTTTTTTTTTTTTTTAAAAAAAGAAAAAACAAAAACAAAAAAATTTAATAATAAAAAAATGAAAAGATGAACCCCAAGGGGGGTTCATTGATGTGGATGCCCTTATGCTTCTCTGTTGAGAACTCCAAATTTTTATTTTTAAAATAATACTATATAACTTTTAAGACTAATGGAAGCATGATATTAGAATCGTGGTTTCACATATAAATTATAGATGACATTCAAAATAGGGTTTTGCGTAAATAATTTTATCGATTCATCAATAAAATCACATATAATTTTTAATTTAAATTTATTATATTCATCTAATTGATACGATGGAAAAAAAGCAAGTTTGAATACTACTTATTTGTGTTTTTTGAATAAATTTTTGGATTTTTTTTTGACTGAAGGCTTGTTTGGATTTTATTTTGGTCCATTGACAAAAAGAAAAAGAGAAAGAAACAGACATGGCGGTTCTTTTCACAAAAAGAAAATCTCTTTTTCACCTTAACAGTTGGGTCTTACAACTGATATGCATGCATTATATTTCAAGAAATTACAGAGTGGATTTGAACATATTTTTTTGTTCTTAATATGTAAGTTATTTTTAATTTTTGAGTAAATTGAATGTAAAACTATATAAAATATTGTTTCTATAAAGGGTTTATTGGCGAAATAACTATATTTGAGTGAAAATTAGGTGGTGTCACTGATTTTGACATAATTTAATGTGAGGCTTTTGTTCACATTCTCTCCAGTTATACCCCTTCATGTAACTGGTTGCGAGTTGCAACTCCTAAAGTCACCGACGTGGTTATTTTTTGTTGCACATAATTACGCAGAGCGTATAGGCCAGTTTTAATTAACAGATATAAAATAAGAGATTATTGCGGCATGAGTGGATAATAGTTGTACACGTTATACAACTTATGTTAATGTAACGGAAGAACAAATCTACAAGCATTGCTATTCTATATGGCAAAATAGTATATGTCACAAAATAAACTGAACCCTATCAACTAAGTAGTAAACCCTACACGGAAATGTAAATCCTAATACAATGTAGACCCCAAACTTACTTAAATTAAACATAAACAAATCACTAAACTGCCCACATCAATATAAACCTCAATTTCCCTGAAAACTATTTCAAATGAAAGGAGGAGCGATCCACATATACTTTTATTGTCCACATACATATGCACTGGGTGTTCTATTTTATATCACC
Source organism: Moricandia moricandioides (assembly GCA_905132885.1). NCBI lineage: Eukaryota > Viridiplantae > Streptophyta > Magnoliopsida > Brassicales > Brassicaceae > Moricandia > Moricandia moricandioides. The sequence goes on along the minus strand of CAJHQQ010000199.1, from coordinate 290,070 downwards.
GAAATAATATAGGATTATACCCCCACCTACAACCCCTAAATACTAAACACCCCAACCCCAATCAAATGAAGTTAATGATGACCCCAACCATATCCCCTCGCCTTCTAAATACTAAATCCTAAATTTTAATTACTAAACACTTACCCAAATCTAAACCATAAACCCAAATAAAGTGGAACAAAATAAATGACATAGCACATGTTAATGAAATTATGAAATGTCTATGATTGCATGAAGAAGTTAATGCTGACCTCAACCATACTCCCTCACCTACTAAATACTAAACTCTAAACTTTATTCACTAAACCCTAACCCAAATATAAAACCTAAACCTAAATATCAAAATCTAAAAAGTACATAATACTATGGAATATTAAACTATATATGTAATATTAAACTATATTATGTAATATTAAACTATACAATATAGATCATAATGTAACTTTTACAGGTTCAAAAATATGTAACGAGAACTTAAGAAAATTACGAAATATATTTCTAAACAAAATATAGCACTTTTTAATAACTATCAAATGGAATGAAATATGATAAAATAGTATAGTAACAAAAATATCGCTGAACAAAATATGAAATATACATATTGTTTTACATTTCTATTATATATGCATATAATAGAATAAAACACAGTAACAAAAATTGTTCATGTTCTCTAATCAACTTTGGGGCACACGCCACACAAATCTTTGAAACTCTATTATTCACCACAACTCTTCACCATCAACATAGACAATTTCATCAACAATCCCACAAATATGAAAAAGGGAAAGAGGTTAGGGTTGCTCCTTCTTGCCTCTTCAACACTACCACCGTCGTCTCGCAATCGATTTCAGAAGAGGAGATGATGTCCCCTTTAAAACGCATTTTGAGAAGCGAATAAACTATGTGAGGATTTATGACTCTGCAACCACATTCCTCGTGTATTGTTATCTTCTTTACATAACCCTAGGATTGTTCTGAACAATATCGATGCACCATGTGACCCCATCTTAGCGATTGGAATAAGTTCTTCAAGACCCAGAACGATTGGCGTGATTGTTAACGCATATTTTGTCATCGGTGTAACAATCTAAGAAAGTCAAATTTTGATTATATATATATAAGTATATTAGGGAGAATGAAATGAGAATGGTTATTCTCTTACCGCAGTCCAAACCGCTAGTTTAGATGATTGGAAGTGTTTAGGCATGTTTAATGTGAATTGTGATTCGAGCGCTTCACCAAACATGGTGTAACCGCAGACTGCTACAGCTATGTATAAGACCGTACAGAAACCAAAACTGCATAAGAAAGAAGGATTTATTATTAGGGTTTATTGAGAAACAAGTAAAGAGAGGGCTTGTTGGACTTACCAAATAACTAAAACAAGAGGAAACTTGGAAGGATCTTTCATAGAAGAATAGATGTTTGGAAAAACCGAATGACCAGAGTACCCAAACCCGAAAATCCCTATAGGAACAGGTAAGTTACTGACGTCCATAAGTCTTCCTGTTGCATGAAACCCGATTCCATCGACTGCACCGACCCAAAAGAGGCAGAGACCGAGCAGGACTGATGCCAAGACTCCTCCAACTAGACCAGAGAGAGTTTTAAAAGGGTCAAATACTGTCAATCAAACAAGCTAAAACAGTGAAAGCAAACCTCAAAGGTAAGAAAGCAAACTAAGGTCTTTAAGCCAGACTGTTGGAAGAACAAGAAGAGTGGTTAAAATCGCAAAGGTTTGAGCAGAGTCTAGAGATATCCCTGAGGTAATGCTCAGTGAAACGTTTGGGAATAGTCCTGATAAATTATCGCTCATCATGATTATGTATTCAACACAAGCTGCCTGTTTTCGGAAAGCAAAAGTTACAATCAACAAAACAGTAGAAGAATATTAAACAACAGAGGGAGGATGAAACTACTTACATACAACTCTATGTACAGAAGGACCTGCGGTTCAAGAACATCGAGCACCAGTTTCAAGAAACAGAAAATGTAGAAAGGATCTGTATTGTTTGGGTTTAGATCTGAAAACGTACGGAAATGATGCAGCGACCGGAAATGCCAAAGGCGGCTTGAACGATATCAGGATAAGTGTGAAGACCAGGAGAACTTTCAAGAAATCTCTTCAAGAGAATGCCTGTGTAGCAAGTGATGACTCTAAAGAAGGAGAGTATGATCAAACCACGCCATCCACTTTCTTTTATTGCATAAGGCATTGTTATTAATCCCAGTCCACACAAAACATTGATGCCTCGAAGCCTGATCTCCTGGAGAGGCTTCGAGGCATGAAACTCACCGATGGTGGAGTCATTCCCGTCATTAAATCCATTGATCGTCTGTGTTAACAAACAACAATAATCATCTCAAGCTTTGTAATTGTGGCAGAACTCTATAGGGAATTAATTACCTGTAGCTCTGTGGCCATGGAGGGTTTGGGACATCAGTGAGATTTTCATCGGAACGTTTTCTAGATAACGGAGAGGAGGAATCAGAATTTGCTCCTCCGCATCTCCGACCATCACCGTCGTGTTCCTCGTCATCTGTCAAAAACGAATGGTCTTTGTCGTGTAAGAATTCTTCGTCGAGTTTCATCTTCCTCTCAATGAAAATGCTGAGGGAGAGATGTAAAAACGGGTTTTAGTGTTTCATGCTTGAGTCAAAGAGATCTCTTCTATATATGGAAACATATATCAATGGAGGATAATTAATTACATATTCAATGTTTTTTTCTCTCTTTTTCTTCTTCTTTTGCGGTGTAGAATTTATGCTGACGATATTCTTTGTGTCCTATAAACTTCCAAAATAGCAATATATTTTAGATTTCTTCTTTCTTTGTTGTTGACTAACTTCCAGGACTGTATTATCTATGGATGCAGGTGATACATGCTAACATACCGCTGTCCCATTTTCCAAAATATTCTTCTATTCATCATTAACCGTTGATTTATTTTCTATTTATTAAGATTATTATCAAGGCTTCCATGTGAAAAAAAATGTCTATTTCAATACCTACTTTTCACATTGTGCATTTTCCTTCACGAACTTTGTACTAATCCATATTTCATCATGAATTTAAAAATTATACATAGACTCACAAAATCGTGCCTATATATATGTTACTTTCAATGATGTTAGTCAAATGTTAATTTATCAAAACGACGTCGTTTTGGACAATTAAAAAAAATTAAAAATCTACTCCTTCAAGGATTCAAACACTTCCACATAAACATAACACTAAGCATCATAACCACTAGACTAAAGTAACATTCTTGTATTAGTTTGTAAACATTACATGATATATATGTTCTAGTTTTATCAAATAAATCTTATCAATTTTTATTATTTTAGTTTCATAAAAGAAAATTATTATTATTTATATATTAATAATTTTACGAATATTTATTTTATAAATTTAAATTAATTACTATTTCTGTATTTTTATTTTATATTATTAAAATAAAAACTATTGTAAAATTTAAATTTGTTGTTTTTATGTCTATAAAGCTAAGTTTATAAGTTAAATCTGAATTTCCATATTTTAATTTTTTAATAATATTAAAATATATCTAAATTACTTTTTTTTTAACTTTATATGTTGTAATATTACAATTTTAAATAATATTTTAATGTATTTAATTTGGTTTTAAATGTTTGGTTTTAATAATACTAAAAGGTAATTATTTAAATCTATAGTAATTAATTTAAATTTATAAAATAAGGATTCATAAAAATTATTAATATAAAATAAATTTTTATTTTATAAAACAAAAATAATAAAAATTGATATGATTTATTTGATAAAACTGAAAGATTTATATCATTTAATGTTTACAAACTTTATAAAAATGTTACTTTAGTCTAGTGGTTAAGATGATTAGTATTATGTTTCTATGCCAATTTTTGAATCCCAAAAGATTTTTAATTTTTTTGAATTATCCAAAATGACGTCGTTTTGATAAATTAACGATTGACTAACATTACAGACAGTCAACATATATATCGGCACGATTTTGATTCATATAGGATTTTTGAATTTTTTATTAAATTGATGATGAAATATGCATTAGTACAAAGTTCTTGAAAAAAAAAGTACGACGCATAAAATATGTGTTGAAATATACTTTTCTCTGCTTCCATGTATATAGATTACAGAAGAGATAGATCTTGGTGGTTATAAAAAATAAATAACAGAGAGGTAATAATTACTAGAGTTTTTTTTCCACTTTCTAGTTTCTACCACACCACATTTTCGATATTTGGCCATATTCACATTTAGCTCGACTATCTAGATGTGTTTCTTTCTCGAAAAAAATTCACCGAACACAAAAATAAGGAATATGCAGATGGCATACTTGTGATTACAGCCTAGGGTTTCCGAACCTAGAGTTCAGGAGTTAAAGTTTGGCAACCCTAGGATTAGGGTTTCCAAACCTAGGGTTAGGGTTCCTGAACCTGGGTTTAGGGTTTCAGGTTTAGGGTCTAGAGTTTGGAAACCCTAGGGTTAGGTTTCTGAACCTAGGGTTTTAAAACCCTAGGGTTTAGGGTTTAGGGCTAGGGTTCAGAAACCCTAGTATTAGGGTTTAGGGTTAAAAAACCCTAGGGTTAGGGTTTAGGGTTAAAACCCTAGGGTTAGGGTTTAGGATTAAAAACCCTAGGGTTAGGGTTTATGGTTAAAAACCCTTGGGTTAGGGTTTAGGGCTTAGGATTAAAACCCCTAAGGTTAGGGTTTAGGGTTCAAAAACCCTAGGGCTTGAGGGGGTTAGGGGTTAGGGTTTAGGGTTAAAAACCCTAGGGTTAGGGTTTAGGGTTAAAACCCTAAGGCTAGGGTTTAAGGCTTAGGATTAAAACCCCTAGGGTTAGGGTTTAGGGTTTATAAACCCTGGGGCTTGGGGGGTTAGGGTTTAGGGTTAAAAACCCTAGGGTTAGGGTTTAGGGTTAAAAACCCTAGGGTTAGGGTTAAAAACCCTAGGGTTAGGGTTTAGGGTTCAAAAACCCTAGGGCTTGCTAGGGTTCAGAAACCCTAGTGTATAGAGTTTAGGGTTTAGGGTTAAAAAACCCTAAGGTTAGAGTTTAGGTTTAGGGTTTAGAGTTTAGGGTTCAGAAACCCTAGTGTATAGGCTTTAGGGCTAGGGTAAAAAATCCTAGTGTTTAGGGTTTAGGGTTAAAAAACCCTAGTGTTTAGGATTTAGTGTTCAAAAACCCTAGGGTTTAGAATTTAGGGTTTATGGTTAAAAACCCTAGGGTTTAGGGTTAAATATCCTTATTTTAAAAATATTTTAATGTATTTAATTTGGTTTTAATAATACTAAAAGGTAATTGTTTAAATCTATAGTAATTAATTTAAATTTGTAAAATAAAGATTCATAAAAATTATTAATATAAAATAAATTTATTATTTTATAAAACAAAAATAATAAAAATTGATATGATTTATTTGATAAAACTGAAAGATTTATATCATTTAATGTTTACAAACTATTATAAAAATGTTACTTTAGTCTAGTAGTTAAGATGATTAGTGTTATGTTTTTATGCCAATTTTTGAATCCTGAAAGATTTTTCATTTTTTTGAATTATCCAAAATGACTTTGTTTTGATAAATTAACGGTTGACTAACATTACTGACGGTTGACTAACATTAGTGACGGTTAACATATATATCGGCACGATTTTGATTCATATAGGATTTTTGAATTTTATATTAAATTTATGATGAAATATGCATTAGTACAAAATTCTTGAAAAAAAAAGTACGACGCGTAAAATTTGTGTTGAAATATACTTTTTTTCTACTTCCATGTATATAGATTACAGAAAAGATAGGTCTTGGTGGTCATAAAAAATAAATAACAGAGGTAATGATTACTAGAGTTTTTTTCTTACTTTCTAGTTTCTACCACACCACATTTTCGATATTTGGCCATATTCACATTTAGCTCGACTATCTAGATGTGTTTCTTTCTCGAAAAAAATTCACCGAAAACAAAAATAAGGAATATGACGATGGCATACTTGTGATTACAGCCTAGGGTTCAGGGTTTCCGAACCTAGAGTTTAGGAGTTAAAGTTTGGCAACCCTAGGATTAGGGTTTCCAAACCTAGGGTTGTTTAGGGTTTCAGGTTTAGGGTCTATAGTTTGGAAACCCTAGGGTTAGGAACCTAGGATTAGGTTTCTGAACCTAGGGTTTAGGTTTTAGGGTTTAGGGCTAGGGTTAAAAAACCCTAGGGTTATGGTTTAGGGTTAAAAACCCTAGGGTTAGGGTTTAGGGTTAAAAACCCTAGGGTTGGGGTTTAGGGTTAAAAACCCTAGGGTTGGGTTTTAGGGTTAAAAACCCTAGGGTTAGGGTTTAGGGTTCAAAAACCCTAGGGCTTAGGGGGTTAGGGTTCAAAAACCCTAGGGCTTAGGGGGGTTAGGGTTTAGGGTTAAAAACCCTAGGGTTAGGGTTTAGGGTTAAAAACCCTAAGGTTTGGGTTTAGGGTTCAAAAACCCTAGGGTTAGGGTTTAGGGTTCAAAAACCCTAGGGTTTGGGGCTAGGGTTCAGAAACCCTAGTGTATAGAGTTTAGGGTTTATGGTTAAAAACCCTAAGGTTAGGGTTTAGGGTTAAAAACTCTAAGGTTAGGGTTTATGGTTAAAAACCCTAAGGTTAGGGTTTAGGGTTAAAAACCCTAAGGTTGGGGTTCAAAAACCCTAGTGTATGGGGTTTAGGGCTAGGGTTAAAAAACCCTAGTGTTTAGGGTTTAGGGTTAAAAAAACCCTAGTGTTTAGGGTTAGGTTTCAAAAACCCTAGGATTTTGGATTTTGGGATTATGGTTAAAAACCCTAGGGTTTAGGGTTTAAACCTAGGGTTTAAGATTTAGGGTTAAAAAACCCTAGGGTTTAGGGTTTCCAAACCTAGGTTAGGAACCTAGGGTTAAGGTTTCCAAACCTAGGGATATGGTTTAGGGTTCAAAAACCCTAGGATTAGTTAAGGTTCAAAAACCTAGGGTTTAGGGTTCAGAAACCCTAGGGTTTAATATATATATATATATATATATATATAATCATGATTATAGAGGTAACGTCGATGCAATCATAGTATTTCTTGGTGAATCAATTTCCCGGAACTTCTCATTTAGGAAGACGACCTTCCCAACAACGGAAAACGAAGTTGAAAAAGACACAGTGGAAAAATATTGAACGCCCAATATTATTTCTATTTCTATTTTTATTTTTTATTCTATTTATCCAGAGTCACTTAATAAAGAATAAGTTGTACTCGGTTTCTAAAATTTTATTTTAGATATAAGGTTACAAGTTAAAAATATTTTACAACAAAAATGTAACATTTATATTGCTAATTTATTTCTACATATTGGACAATAATGACTAGTTTTTAGCCATTTTATAATACATTCATGATCAAATTTATGACCACAATCTAATTTTGTGACTTTAACACCAATAACATATTCTTCTAAGCAAATAACACATTGTGGGTTTTTACAACTAATACACCCACAAGCGCATCCTCTGTATTCTTCAACTGTTAAAGAATTAATTATAGACTTACTTGCTGGAGGGAAATTAACCACAACATTTTCCAATGATTGTTGAATGGCTGTGTTAAGATGATTGTTTTCTTCAGTAAGGAGAGATGTCTCATCCAGAAATCATTCAAGAACAGAAACTACTCTCGGAAAACTTTGAAGAAAAAAAACAAATCGGAGCACATTCCTTGGACCATATTCTATTGATGCTGTAACATCTCTAGCAATCATAATTGCATTATTTATGATTGATAAAGTTGTACCTGTGGTCATTCCACCAGAGACGAATGCGTTGAATCATTCATCTTTTAATGTAGATTGTCCATTACAAGTGAATTCTTCAATTGTGAAAGTATATGAAAATGAAACAGGTTCTCTGTTTCTTTCTTGGATAATATCAGCTTCTAATATGATTTTCCCTTCATGTTCAGTATCTTCATGTTCCTCCACATAAAAATTGTAAGTTGGTGGCACGTAGTCTACTCTTGAAACTTTATAAAAAATATAAAAAGGTATTATAAGTTATTTAAAGGCAGGAAATAATTGCTTTATCAAAAAGTCTTTAAGTGTAAATTGAAAAACCTATGTGGTACGGTAAAACATATATAAAACGTATATTACAAACTTGATAAAAACATATATACCCAAATGAAAAAAAAAACAAATTACTTGGATACTTTGTTTCTTTTAAAAACAGTAAGATCTACAGCATGTTACTTTTATGTTAAATTTTTTTTTTTTTTGCTTTTACAAAGAAAGTATAAAATTTAAAGGAAAAAGTACATGGATTGATATCCATTTTGTCTCTCGTTGCAGACATGTTTCGCACCAGTGTTTATTTTGTAGCTTGGTCAAAGAAAAGTTGATTTACAAACAAAGTGATAGTTATATTTATAGATGAATGAATGAAACAGTTTGTAAACTAATAGTTACCGATGAAAAGACATGTCTTTCTAAAAAGTAATTGTTTATTGAATTCTAATTTCTTAGATAATTAAGATATATTTTCTGTTACGTTTTAATTGTTAAGTGTAAATTAATAACTAAAGTGAAGAGGTGTAGTAAACTAACAATTACCAGTGAAAAGACATGTCTCTCTAAATGGTAACTGTTCATTTAATTCCAATTTCTTAGATAATTAAGATATAAAGGTTTAGTTTTCCGTTTCAAAAAAGATATGTAAGGTTTTGTGTGCTTAGTTCCGGTAGCACCAGACTGGAGTCTCTTGACAAAACAAGTAGTCCACTTGGACTGTATCATGAAGGCTCACACTGCGGGTGGCAGAGAGCGAACGGAAGACGAGTTTGAGTCTTTGGCAAGAAGAGTTGGGTTCAAAGGCTTCCAAGTCATTTGCAACGTTTTTGGCACCTACATCATGGAATTCTACAACATAACTTCATCATTTAAATTTGTCGTTGTCTTTTTCTTTTCTCTCTTTTTCTTTGTGACAATAGGATATCTACAATAATCGTTGTTTTTTTTTTGAACTCAGTAATCGTTGTTTTTACGTCGTTGTTTGTTGACTTTGCTTGTTCTGAAGTGTTGCACCGTGAAGTTTCGTCTTGTACAATAAATTATAATAATAAGTTGATAACATGCATGTTGGGATCAGTTTCACGTTGTATATCATAGAGATTTTAAAAGAAGCAAATCATGAGGACCTCTACACACAAATCTGATCTTAATGTACAGAAGAAAAAAAAACCGTATGCATCCCAATTAGGATAGTACATATCTTGTATTCAATAAAGAGACATGAATATAGTGTCGTAGAAAAAAAACTAGTAAAAAGAGGATATGATGTTGTTTTATATATATATCCTTAACATGTATAATTTTTTAAAAAATTGGTAATAACAATGAAGATTTTAATTACAAATTAGTTTATTTCCATGTGTAGGAGTCATCTACTTTAATTTTTTTTGTTTCTTGTTGGCCGTTCAACACTTGTGTTATCTTTTTCTTTTCCAGATTTTACTAAAATAGTTTTCTTTGTTTTTATTTCCTTTATATTCCGATGACTTGTTGCAGGCTCCTTACTTAATCTTTCTTTCATTTTCTCCCTTTTAATCTTGTTCTCATCGGGATCATGATCTCTATCACAGCTATGAGTATTATGCCTATCACTCACATGCATATTATCCTATATACATATGGTAAATAGTAAGGTTTATGATGAAGAAATAAAAAAAAATAAACAATAATCTTAGTACTGTAAATATTTGTCAATTACATTGTTGGTAGCTATGTCGTCAATTACATTGTTGGTAGCTATGTCCTTTTTATGCGTTTCCACTATTGTAATACCAGCAGAAGTAGACCTGAAGTTATATGAATTTATTCTTATTGTAAAAATAAATTCTCCACCAACAAGCTTTTCGTTTTAAAAAAACATTACAGTATTGTCTTCTGTATTATTGTCATTGATGTTTTCCTATATATTAATTATTATTCCTTAATAGATATTCAATGAAAAAAACAATTTTATTGAACATAAAATTAACTTACAATATGTTCAACTAATTCAGTTGGTGTTTTATTTAGAATCTTTGATAAATCTTTATTGAACATTATAAAGGATGTTGTATCTGAACCATCATCAACAATTAACTCTACTCGATACCTTATACATAATCAATTTTTTTATATTTTGGAGACATATCAAAAAGAAAGCTTTACAAATATTATAAACATATTTACACTCATTAACCTTAATGATCCAGTTATATTTTGATGAGAACATATATCACATACGAGTGTGTCTCTAACTTTCCTAAGTTTCTTATTGCACTTATCACACGAAAGGTAGTTCCAACCACTTCTAGAACATACTTCAACAATTTTGGCTTCACATCTAAATACTTTATCCTATTTATAAATAATTTTAGAAGTAGTTTTTTGTAAAATCTAAATAATTAGTATCTTATGTAAGCTAAATATTAATTAATATAAATATATATATTTACATACCTGCTCAAAATCTTCTGAAAGGATATTGAGAAGATTAGAGACTGTAATAAATGTATGTTGACTTAAGGTGACAGAACCCTTTCGATTAAGAATATTGCCTTCTATTTTTGGGAGTGTTCTTATTATAAAATTTTAAGTATTAGTTATATGTTCAAAAATTAAATAAGAACAAACGATTTCAATAAATTATAAACTTACCGTTGTTTGAAATCAGTAATTGCATTTACTGGGTCATCAAATAGAATTTTTTAAGATGTTGTATTCAAATATAAATACCCTGAAATGTTATTTTTACTCAATTACATATGCTATTTGCTCTAATAAAACAGATAATGTATCTTAACTTCCATAAATTCATTATAAATTACATGAGTATAATTTTGGATTAACACTCGTTATTATAATAATTGAACCTTTAGGATTTTTTTGTCCAATTCCATTTTTATAATTAGTAACTTGTTCACCCCAAATAGTTAAACGTACTTTACACCCACTATTTTAATAATTGAAATATTTAATTTTATGTTATGCATATTATATTGTATATTATTTATGAAAACGAAACACTTCTCACCATTCAATGATTATGTCTATGACTATTTTAGAATTCATATCAATATTTTCTAAATTCAACAGTCCTCCTTCTTCTATAACACCAACGACATCTGTAATATAGTAAAACTATTAGCCATATGTCACAAATAAGCTTTCAACCAAAATATAGTAAACTAGGGTAAGCCTGCGCTTCGCGCGGGAATTTATTCTATTATATATTCATTTAACATTTGTTTTTAGTTTAAATAATTTTATTTTATATTATGTGTAGATCATTTTTGTAAAATACTCGACGTTAGTTTCGTTTGGATATTCTAAGTTTTTTAATAAGATTATTGCAATTGCTGATAAATTTTTGTTTTATTTTTATTATATAGGTACAGATATTTTTTGTTTTACTATAGATTTTCTAATTCCACTTTTCTCCTTTTTGTTTGTTGTCATGTTATTTTACATTGTTTCTTTCACTGAACTACACAAATATTTATTTTTAATTTTCATATCAATAACCTTACATTTTATATTCACAATGTTTACAAATATATATTTTTTTCCATTAAAACCAATTTAATGAAACTTTTGTAAATATTTAATTTATCCTCAGTTATATGTAATACTGATTTTCACTATTTTCTATAACGATTTTCACTATTTGTTTATTTTTGTAAGTTACATACTTATTTCACTATTAAATATTCATGTTATTATTATTTTATTCTTGCTGAAATCATCTAATAATACTTTTAAAAAATTCTTAATGATCTTGCCCAAAAAAAAACTAAAACAAATTGCTATTCGTCGGATCACATAACTAAATTTTACATCTCACAGACTCAACAATACTCTTATGAAAGAAAAGACATTCATTTCAATCAAAAAAAATCTCGACTTCAGCTCCTCTTTCAATGCATCACCTGTTGTCTCCAGCCAGAGACCATTTGACCTCTAATGTCAAAAAGTGGTCGAACATTTGACCTCATGGCATATTTAGCTGTGCTGCTTCCATCTTGCTTTTTCCTTTGTCGTCAGCTTTAATACCTCGGCTTGTAGATCTTCTATTGATGTGTCATAGCTCTGTATATGTCCAAATGTTGTGCAGAAACTTAAACCTGAAATCTAAATTCTCTTTTAGAAGCTCATCGATATGCAACTTGAATTGTTCCTTTACCGGGGTCATGTTCTCGTTTTCATTGGACATCTGGTCTTCCACCAAGTACTTGTTGTTTGCAGGACCATTCCGCAGGAGGCTCATTTTCTCTCTAAGTAGTTTGATCTCACCATCTTTTGTCTTGTTATCATTCTTCAACTATGTTTGTATTTCATCTCAAATTTTATTCATATCTTTGTAATCTGAGATTTAGTCTTGTACTCCGTAAGAACATGCCGTTATGTGTTTCTTATTCCCTTCATAAACATCTATTTCCACTCTAGCAATCCGAACAAACTCAAAGTCACATACACATCGCTGCCATTAATAATACATATAGTTAAGTGATGTTATTGTTATTTGCAATAAGTATGATACATCAGATATGCATAAATTGGAGAGCTAAATGTGAAATAATGACTTACTTATCCAGGTCTCAAAATTGTCTTATCATAATAATAATCACTTGTCGTAGCCGAGATTTTGGACCGGCATTTTCCAGGTCTGCCACCATGTTTATGCTTCTTCTGATGAAGCTAGTTACTGAGTTTGCTCTGTGAAGAAACGCAACCACCTCTTTTTTTTATTTGGTAGGGTTTCTACTACATACACCAGCTAATAGCTCAGAGAAATAAAAAGCTTTCCAGGAATCTATTGAAACAATCAAGACATAAAGAAAGAAGAATGGAAAGACAACCACACCAACTATATATATGTGATCTTCTCTGAAATCAAAAAATCAAATGCAAGTGATTGAATCTTTTATCCTTTTCAAAAAAAGAGAAGTCATCTGTAAAAAGTTCAAATTAAATCCCAACTATATAAATAAGAGAGAAACGTTTTGAAAACTGATACCACTGATTCTTTAGTAGACTGTTTTCTTTGAATCATTCCCAAGTCTTCTTCCTCAGGTTATTGTTATTCCAAAGAATTGTGTATTTGACACATCCCATAAAAATGTGGGATCATATCTTCTATACATAACATAATCTGTAGTTTCACCAAACACTGACATTAATCTAACATCACCTTGCAAGAGTCAGAGAGAGAGAGAGAAAGTTGTTCTGGTTTACCTTCATGAATTCAACATTTAACTCAATAGAAGCTCAATTTACAGGACACCAGGCCACACCTTATGTGAAACAGGCAAACAACATATGAAATCAGTGAAAGGAGTCTTAGTTCGCTTCTTTTGGTTCTCAGAATCAGCCACAACTTCACATACCAACCTAATTCAAATCACCGAACAATAAAAAGGTATGAGAAAACATAATAGGATGAAATGCAAAACGCTAACCTGCGATCGTAAACGTCACCAAGTCTTCGACTTGTGAATTTATGTTGGTATCAAGGCAAATTTCCATTGCCAGCGCATCATTAATCTTTGGATCCATGACTTGAAATCGGATTCTGATTTTCAATCGTCAAAGACAAATGCCAAAAAAAAAATTGAGCAAATGTAAATTCCATGTGCATGGGAAGAACGAAAAGGAAAAGTTTACCTTTTCAGATTGATAAGATAATTTTTAGAGGAGGAAGGTTTACCTTTTTATAGTCGCGATACACTGTCTCGCTGAAGAAAATCTCGCATTCAAGGCTACATCGTGGTTGATTGAATTAATATGAGACTTAACCTGAAGAATCCCTAACAGGAATCATTTTGGTGATAAAGAAGATGATCAGACGTCGCGATCGAACGAAAAGCAAAGACGAACCCTAAACTTTTGTTAGACGGCATGAAGCAAAGATTAGAGTTGACCTTTTTAGGGTTGTCAAGCTGGTCTGATCGACATGGGCCCAAACAATAGAAAAGCATGCACAAATTAAAGGATGAATTTTTGAATAAATGAAACGATGGTTTTTGAGGAGGAGGACATGTGTCAGCTTTTCCTCCACCCAATTGATGATGTGGGCAGTCTCTTGAGGGAGAAAACTTGTCTTTATAGTAATAGATATTTTTATTATTGTATGCTTTTAAAACCAACCGTTAAATTGTTTATTTGTATTGGCTAATAACCAAAATTGGTCATAATTAAGAAATTGGAATTTTTCAAATTCAATTAAAACTTGCGAATCATTAATAATCTCAATTGTTGATTGATCATTAATACATAACTGAAAACGATGACTCGAAATTTTATAGTTTTCAGTTGTTTTCCAAACTTCAAAATCAGTGATTAATAAAATATTTCCCTCATCCTTTTCAAAATGTTGGATATATTTATTATTAATAGATCCAACAATTGTTTCATTCTGCAACAACAAGTAAATAAGTAAATGAATCCTGGAGGATTGTGGAGAAAGATGCATCATCATGAAAAAGAGACACGTGTGTTATTATTTATGGGAGTGATGTTGCAATAACAATGGCAATAACAAGAAAGGGACACGGGAACTTTTTTTCATCGAGTAAAAGAAAAGTAAGAAAATATGAATAACTTCATTAGTTGGTCATGACTAAGATGTGGCTACAAGAAAACAAACCTTTTCGTCGAGTAAAAGAAAATTAAGACTAATAATTTCATTATTTCGTTTAGGATTTTTGGCTATCCAAATACGAATAATTCTTCCTATTATCTTTTGTTGACAACGTTTCATTTGAATATCTTCTAAAAATTTGTAAGTAGGTAACTGCATAGAAATTTTTCTCTTTACCATTTTATTTTAGATTGATGAAAATTTTACTTTCAGAAACAAATGGACCTAGACTATTTATAGAATTTCAAAGACCTACATGAAGAGTCACATCTTTTCAATTAATAGGTAGTTATTTTCAATACACACATCCTTTCAAAAAAAATATGAATAGTCACATCTTTTCAAATTATTTATTAAAAATGTACTTTTACAAAATATTTTGAATAGACACATATTTGTTATTTCCAATACACACAACCTTTCAAAAAAAAAATATGAATAGTCACATCTTTTCAAATTATTTATTAAAATTATAATTTTACAAAATATTTTGAATAGACACATATTTTCATAATTGGAGTAATTGGAGTTCACAACCTTTGGAATTAATTGGGATTGCTAACTTGTAATCCAAAGGGTTGAATGTCACAACCTTTGGAGTTAATTGGGATAACAAAAATTGTTCATGTTTTCTAATCAACTTTGGGGCACACGCCACACAAATCTTTGAAATTCTATTATTCACCACAACTCTTCACCATCAAGATAGACAATTTCATCAACAATCCCACAAATATAAAAAAGGGAAAGAGGTTAGGGTTGCTCCTTCTTGCCTCTTCAACACTAATACCGTCGTCTCGCAATGGATTTCAGATGAGGAGATGATGTCCCTTTAAAACGCATTTTGAGAAGCGAAAAAACTATGTGAGGATTTATGACTCTGCAACCACATTCCTCGTTAGGTATGTGTTTCAAATAGTGGTTCACTCCATTTGAAAGGAAAGAAATGGGAATCTTATCAGGATTCGTTGACAAATACGCATAGACTGTCTCCGTGGCTGTGGGCAAGGAACACATAAATCTGTAAACGCTAATGATTTTTCTGGAAGACGAAATAGCATTTCATCTCCTGTAACAAATATTTGAACTTCAAATATTTTATAATAATAATATTCGTAACCATATTAATCGGGAGAAAACCCACGTTCTAACGCTTAGAGACTCGAGTCTATATGATTTACTATTTGACATTCTTTATATCCATTTGCATCATGTTTATAAAAAAAAAGTTAAAAAATGTGGAAATTTTTACTATATAACCCCCTCTTACCGATGCAAGTAATCACAACAAACAACAATCTAATACAGAGAAAAGACACTAGACCCGGAAGAAGTATGGCAAACAAAAGTTGCGATGACTGGAAGTTCAGCGGCAGCGACGCGGCCAAGGAAGCCGCAGCTGCCTCCTTAAGCACTTACACTGCTAAACTCTTTGCTATGTGTGATCCTAACGGAAAGCCCATTTTGCCTCCTCGAGGTGAAACCGCCGAGACTTGCCATACCGCTGAAAAGGCGGTTATTAAAGCCGTCCTTTGCGGTACTGGTAACGCTTATGCTCCTGGTATAGGCCTTTCAGCAGCAAAAAGGTAAAATATATACTGATATACATTGAAACTATCTTTATCATTTTT
The DNA here is from genome assembly GCA_905132885.1 of Moricandia moricandioides. Classification (NCBI taxonomy): domain Eukaryota; kingdom Viridiplantae; phylum Streptophyta; class Magnoliopsida; order Brassicales; family Brassicaceae; genus Moricandia; species Moricandia moricandioides. Next base: position 273,761 of record CAJHQQ010000199.1, on the reverse strand, counting down.
AGACATATTTTTCACAAAAACAGTCAATATTTTTTTTGTTATTGTCAGTGCCGTAGCAGAGTACTTAAATGGTGATGATCATCCAAATAAACTGACGGCAGATGACGTGTTTATGACCGTTGGGTGCAGACAAGCCATCTCACTTGCGGTTGAAATCTTGGCTAAACCAAAAGCCAACGTCCTGCTTCCCAGCCCGGGCTACCCATGGGACTTAGTTCGCACCATCTACAACAACCTTGAGGTTCGTAGATATGAGTTCCTCCCTGAAAAGAACTATGAGATCAACTTTGAAAGTGTCCGAAAGCAAGTGGATGAGAACACTTTTGCAATATTTATAACCAACCCTCACAATCCTAATGGGAACATCTACACTGAAGCTCATCTCGAGCAGGTATTTTACATATATTCTAATTAGCAGTATTCACTATTTACATATGTTCTTATATGATCTACTCTTTTGACTGTGCCCAGAGGCGGCCCTGAGGGGAAGCCAAGGAAACTTAGGCTTCCAGCCTTCATTTAGTTAGCAAAATTATTGGCCCTAAATTTTATAAGTCCTTAAGTAGCTTAGTGGTTAATAATGTCATAGAATAGAGATAGATGTGATGAGTTCAACCGTAGGCCTTAATATTTTTCCTAATACATATATCATTATGATATCTTTCTTACTATAACTAAATTATTTGACGTCTTTTTAGGCCTTAATTTTTTTACTTGCTTCGGGTCTTAAAAAATTCAGGCCCGGCACTGACTGTGCCTATATTAATGAATCTTAGATTGCTAAGTTGGCTAAGGAACTCAAGATAATGGTGGTTTCTGACCAAAGTTTTTCGATGGACCGTGTTTGGAAGTAATCCCTTTGTCCCCCATGGCGAAATTCTCGTCAATCGTACCCGTGATTACACTTGGGTCCATATCTAAAGGATGGTCTGTCCCCGGATGGAGAACTGGCTGGCTCGCCCTCAGAGCCGGCCCTAAATATTTTAAAACCAAAAGCCCAAAATAAAAAAAATGGCTGAAAAAAAGAAATTTTTGTTTTGCACTTAATGGGGTCGAACCAGACACATCTACTCTAGTGCATCACTAACCACCATACTACTAACAGCTTTGACAAATTTGTGGCCGGTTAAATACTTAATAAAATGGCGGCCGGAAGCATGGGCTCCCTTTGCTTGGGCCCAGGGCCGCCTCTGCTCGCCCTGCACGATCTAAATGGTGTCTTTAAATGCACCAAGGTCGTGTCCATTCTGTTTTGACCACTCTTTAAGAATATACATGATATGTATTATTACTATATACTATATTAAGAGTTAAAATGTTATTAACTTTTGTTGCCCTAATCTTGTTATATATAGACAGATCTTAGATGCTGCTAAACAATTTCTTGAACTAAATTCTAAACCAGCAACTGTTATCCAGGTACATGACTTTCTAGTTTGGACACTTCTTGTAAACCATATATACTAACACAATGTCATAGACTTTTCCACTTATTACAAATATTAGTTAGTTTATATTTGGTGAATTTGTTGATTTTATCACGTAGGCGGCTATTCCTACCATCTTGAAGGATAGTCCTGAAGCGTTCCACCTAAGGAGGCAGGCTTATCTGAAAGACAAAGCGGATTTGGCTTTTCGTAAGCTCGATGGCATACCTTCCCTTAAATGCTACTTGAAACCTGAAGCATGCACCTTCCTATGGGTATTGTATTTTACCAGTAGCCTTTTGTATTAATTATTTCGAAAATAATCTCAAAGTTTTTGAATCATATCTTCTCGCAGACCCAGCTGAAAATATCAAGCTTTGTGGACATCAAAGATGATGTAGACTTCTGTGAAAAGCTTGCCACTGAAGAAAACCTAGTCCTTTTACCAGGTATTACTCAATATCCTATGCATCACCGATGATCAACGTTTAACGGCTTAGCATTAAAGACAATATATATCTAATTTATTAGGAGTCCACATCTAAAATGTTATGAAATTTTAAAGTGATATATTGAGTTGATTTTAATAAATATAGGTCAATAATTCGTTGGAAAATGATTTTGAGTTGAACTTATTAAATCTAAAATAAAGACATATATGATGTGTTGGATTGGTATAGGGATTGCTTTTGGTCTGAGTGGCGGGGCGAAGCATTCTATCGACATGTATACTCACAGTTTGGAGGATGGCTTTGAAAGATTGAAGAGCTTCTGTGATCGCCATTCCGGTGATTCCTCTACATGTGAAGCTTAATTCAGCCACAAGGCGTCAATGGCCTTAACTAAAGGGTCAATGTGTATCTTTGCTTAAGTCTTTTATATAGGCTATGATAATAAATGGGTGTTCTATTGATTTGAGATAAAATCATGAACACTTTCGTATGTGTAATAAATTTGTTAAGTTGGTGTACGTATCACACCAATCATGTAATCGTTTCTCATGTACTCTCAAAATTTGATGTATTTCTACTTCCAAAATAAAGTTAAGAAATTTCAATTTCTTTTTATTTCTAAATAATTTGGACTCTGGTGTGAATTTTTTTCTTATAGTACATTAATATTTTGTCTATTAGCTGTTTCAAAAATAGAAGAATAGAAGCTTCACATCAAAAGTCTAAAATCAACTCATCCCACTTTAGATTCCTTTCCAAGTCAAGAGTCAATCGTATCTATTTTCCGGGCAAACGCGTTCTGAAAAGTTGCATTTTTACATATGTGCATTTATATATAACTATATTGTTAACTTCAAACCTCCATTATTGTTTTAAATAGCCTCTAAAGTTAATTACATATACAAGAACATTTTATAGCTAGCCATGGCTGAAACTAACGAAGAGCATCAAGGTAAGCCTTTAGCTTCACGTTCTCTCACTACTTGAAGCGACCAAGACCGATCAATTTCTTTTGTCAAATTTCGTCCCTCAAAAGTGGAGTTTGGAGGAAAATGTCTTAAATTTTCAAAGTGAATTCACATCTTATCATTTTGAGATTCTAGTAATCGTCCTTAACTCATAAAAATTTGAGATCTGTCTAACAAAAGCAGAGATAATCACATGGGCTTCTCTTGAGTTAACACGGCAACGTCGGCAAGGGCTTGTGGTTTTGCCAAAGCCAAATGTCTCAAAAGTTTTTCTACATTCCTCTTCTTTAGTTTCGTCTAATTAGAGGTTTAAATCAGTCTCTTGACATCTGAAACTTTATGTTGTTTGTATAATGCTTGGGGCTAAGAAAGTTGAGAGCACTCCTCCGAATGGTATGGAGCTCACGAAATGGGAGATTTGATCTGATAGATATGATCATTCCCTGTGATGCATTTGTGGGTTTTGCCTTAATCTAGACAAATCTTAAAGCCTTGTCCCTTTCTTTCTGTGAGGATCTTAGGGTTTAGCTTTTGCTAAATATATTGCTATCTCTGCTATTGTACTTAGTTGGTTTATGGGCTTAGGACCTTTGTATTTTGCTTAAGCGCATTTATAACTCCATTTCTCACAGTGAAATAAAATTCATGATAAATTATTTCTTAATTTTATTTTCTATTTTTTGCTCTATAATAAGATAAAAATCGATTGATTTCTAAATGTAGTAATGCATGTTAAGATAAATTAGTGTAAACTCTTTGTTTGTACTGCGAAAATGAGTAGGCAAGAGCAAGCATGAACAATGATCAATATTGTTTTATTGATCTTTTATAGTCTGAGATTAAAACAATTTAGATTAAGAACCATAGTTTTAGATGTCTAACTCTATAGTTGATATCTTGAGTAATCAATCTTTTATTCTAGGGTTTGGGTCTTTCTTAGGTTGTTAGTAATCAGAAGTTAAGTTAAATTCTTCTATATCTTAAAATATAGAAAAAAAGAATTTTAGTTGATTTTTTTTTGTTTTACTTAAAGGCAATAATTGACTTGGGTATGGAGTCGAGATTTATCCATGCAAAAATTAAAGGTCGGTGTCCTACTTGGAAGCATGATTAATACTCCTGAACTATTTATCCCCAAACAATTGAACCACTGATTTGATCAACACTTCTTTTATTTCTTTGGATAATAGCTTCGCTGACGATAATTCAAGTATTGAGGCGATTTTGTATGTATGCAAAAGCTTGTTTTTTTTGGATCCACGAATCTTTTCTAGAAATCCTAAGTACATTATCATGAGTTTTTCTTTTATAATAAAGAGAGTTTACTTTATCTCAGTCTTGATGGTATGCATGACTTTGTTACCAAATAGGATAGACGACTTGGATACATTTAGTTCATGTCCCGAGGGTCTTCCATAGTATTTATGATTTTTATAAGATTTGCGCATTGCAAGACGTCCGCTTTACAAAACAACGGTTATGAGTCGAGTCTCAAATGCATCTTATGGTGATGAGGTGATTGGTACACAGACTGAATTCAAATCATGGGGAGATTAATCGCTTGTACGTTAGTTAGAATCTTGTTTTGGTTCATGGTCTGTTTATGTATACCGTTGTTTTTGTATCGTGTGGTCTAAGTAAAGATCAAGAGACAGTTCTTTTTGAGTCGTGGCAGGAACTTGTTTTATTGTGGTGGAAAATACATCAACGAATAGATTAGGTAGTTTAGGATTCTTCTAAATGTTCTTAGACTTACTCTCTCCGTTTCATAATAAGTGTCATTTTAGAGAAGTTTTTTTGTTACAAAATAAGTGTCGTTTTCGACTTTCGTTGCAAAATTTATTAATTTTATGTTGCAGTTTATTTTTTTATTGGTTTAAATATGGTTAGGTGTATAGATAATTGTGTTTTTATATAGAAAATATATAAAATTAATTAATTTTTTAATCCGTTTGCAAAAACCTAAAGTGACACTTATAATGAAACAGTGAGAGTATTAGATTTCGTTTGTTGTATGTTGGGTTTAAAATCTTTCGAGATTATAAGTTTGCATTTATATTTGGCTAATGAGAAGTTAATGACGAGTTAAGAAAAAGGTCTTTTTTTTAAACTACATCATATTAATTAAAAATTAAAAACAATATTTTGTAGTTCGGTAGAGAGAAAGAACGTGACTCATGTACGAATGGCTGAATCTTTCTCGTGCGAGACATCTTGCTTCAGACGCGTGACACCTGTGTATAACTTACCTTAAACCTCCGCCACGTCAACCTCCCATGATGACGGGAGCCGTTAACTCTGACGGCGTCATATGTCGGTTCCTTATAACACAAAATGTGTGTGTTCCCATCTCTTTCCTTGTCGGCTTGGCTCAAGTTAAGTAACGACGAACATATCGCCTCGGAACCGAACCAACCAACGGTTCAGATCATAAATATTTATTTCAACGGACAAGATCGATTTTGAATATTCTTTCTTCTTTATCAAGACCTTTACCTTTGTATGTTATTCTCTCTAGAATCTGAACCTTACGCGAAATCGAATCGGAGAAGATGACGGATGAACACAAACACGACGAATCAGTAACCGCTTCGGAGCCAGCTGTTGAGGTTGTGGAGAGGGAATCGTTGATGGACAAGATATCTGAGAAGATCCACCACGGTGGCGATTCTTCGTCCTCGTCATCATCGTCTGATGATGACGACGACAAGAAGAAGAACTCTTCTCCGTCTTCAATGAAATCGAAAGTCTACCGCTTGTTCGGAAGGGAGAAGCCTGTGCACAAGGTTCTCGGCGGTGGAAAGCGTACGTTTTTGATCTGATCTGGTTTTGATTCGGATCTGATTTTTTAGGATCTGGGTTTGCTTAAAGTTGAAGTTTTGTGTCTAAAGTTCCATGCTTTTGAGTGATTCACTGGATATTCTATGTGATGTTTGATGGTTCCTTTTGATATGCAGCGGCTGATATATTCATGTGGAAGAACAAGAAGATGTCTGGTGGTGTACTCGGTGGTGCTACAGCTGCTTGGGTTCTCTTTGAGTTGATGGAGTATCACCTTCTCACTCTTCTCTGCCACGTCATGATTGTTGTGCTCGCTGTGTTGTTTCTCTGGTCTAACGCCACCATGTTTATTAACAAGTAAGTTGATTATTAGTTTTTGATGTAAGTATAGTTTTAATGTTTGATTCTTTTTTAGGTCTACCCCGAAGATTCCTGAGGTTCATATCCCTGAAGAGCCTGTTCTTCAGCTTGCTTCTGTGCTCAGAATCGAGATCAACCGTGGGTTCTCTTCTCTTCGTGAGATTGCTTCTGGAAGGGATCTCAAGAAGTTTCTTACTGTAAGTTTAAACTTTTTTTGAAAGTTGTGTGTTCTGTACTGGTTCATGATGATCTTTAAACGTTTTGATTGAGTAGGCTATTGCTGGCTTGTGGGTTCTATCGATCTTGGGTGGTTTGTTTAATTTCTTGACGTTGGCATACATAGGTAAATGCTTAATCTTTTATAACGTGTAGTCCTCTCCTTCTCATGGAACAATGATGATTAAACAAACCTATTGTCTCCTGCACCAGCTCTTGTACTGCTCTTCACGGTGCCTCTTGTCTACGATAAGTATGAAGACAAAGTTGATCCGTTAGGTGAGAAAGCAATGATCGAGATCAAGAAGCAGTATGCAGTGTTGGATGAGAAGGTGTTGAGCAAGATCCCATTGGGCCCGTTGAAGAACAAGAAGAGAGATTAGGTTTTACGAAAATGGTAATTCGTCAATAGCAAAAAAAAAAAAACACGGTGTTGTGAAATGGTTTCGAAGCTATGTGTTAGATATTTTATAATGTTATTTGGTTTTTGTCATTGTTGGTAAACGTGGTGGGGACTGGGATACAGTCAGTGTTGGTGATCAAGCTCTATACCCCTATATATAATTAAGAAGTTCAAGATATTTGAATCTTCAACTTTGCAGTCTCGTGTTTTAAGATTGTTAATTTTGTTTGAAGCAAGTCGAAGTTGTTGTTTCCTGATTATATATCTCTGAAAGTTTGATCGGTAACTGTTAAAAGAAGCTACTTATAGATATGCTTGTGAGAAAGGGTGCTCTAAATTTATAGATACTACTAGTTAGGTCTAATATGTCAAGTAAAATATTCAGCAACAGTCAGGGTGGCCGAGTGGTCTAAGGCGCCAGACTCAAGTTCTGGTCCTCGTGAGAGGGCGTGGGTTCAAATCCCACTTCTGACAACTCTTTCGTTTATATATCTTAAGTTTTTAATCAATCATGTGTTCACTTGCAGTTAGCTTTTTCTACATTGAATATGATTTACCTGAGCTACTATCACCGATTTTTTTTTTTTTTTTTTTGTCAATCATAATTTTCATTAAAAAGATTGAGTCAATAAATTACAACATTGGGCCAAGGCCCAAAACGAAAAAACACTAAACATGTGTCTTCGTGAGGAAGATCTAGAAACATGATTCCCTTGTGCTTCACCCTCTGTTGCCACGTGTGAGAGACATGCAATTTGAAGAATACTCTGGAACGACTGCCGTCGAAGCGTCTCCGCCGGTCTCCGTCGTTTAACCTCATGTCTTGTTAATATAGACCCGATCTAAGATCTCTTCACCTATCTCGCCTTGCCTTCATCGTTCATCGGATTCGCTAGGCTGGTAGAGAAGCGTGATCCCTCTTCGCCTTTAAACTTAGCGAAGATATTGTAACCGCCCCACTTAGGATTGATGGTGAAAGGTAATCACGATATTACTCTCTACACCAAGAGAGGTTTCACCAAGAAGATGAAGGATAGGGATAAATATGGAAGCTGGTGAGACACCTTTAACACCGATCAACAAAACGACCGGTCTTCACTCAGTCTCTATCTGGGAGAAAAATGAAACAAACAAAATGAATCCCAATAGAGACTGAAATTTATTAATTTAACTTTAAACGGAACAAAAGGAGAGAATTCATGAAGCTCAATCCGATTGAGAGTTGAAACCACTTCAAAATCGATCAAACAGATGATCGAATATTTACAAAACAACAAAAAGATAGTCTCTACTCCTCCGGAAAAATACTCTCTTGTGAAAGATTAAACGAGAGAACAAGAGAGATTTTTCTCTTTCTAAAGAGAGGAGAGAGAAAATTTTCCTCTTGGAATTTAGGTCCTACTATCACCGATTTCTAACCTAAAACAAGTGAAAAATGACAAAATATATGAATCCGTGTAAAATAATACTTTTATTTCCATAAACAGAACATATGAGTTCACCATAGCGAATATGTGAAATTTTCTTTTTGTCGAATATGTGAAATTCAGAAGCATAGAAAAACAAAATCTCACAGAAGTTTTAACAAATACAAAATTTTTACTCACAAAAAATAGTTCATGCCCACCTTTATCAAACAGATGTGAGGAATATTCAACATCACTTGCTCAAGAACGAGTAAGCCACATGTCTCTTCGCCTTCACGTGACCATGCCCCCATAATGTACGCCACGTCCGCGTCCTTAGCATTCACCAGATCAAACGACTCTTCTTTCACCTGCGGTTGCGTGTCCATTGCCCTGAACTGAAACATCCTTCTCATGCAGGCTCTGCTCATACTCTGCTCTCAATCTAAGCAGCGCCGGAGACTTGCTGTTTGTCACCGTCGCCTGTGATCTCGAGCTGCCTGCGATGTTGGCCTCTGATATAGACCAAGACAGCCTTGTACCGAACTTGTTTGAGGCTTTCACAACGGCCAGCCGACCATCGATGGACCTGGCCTTCGGATTCCAGCTGGATAAACTCAGCGATGCTCATCACTAGCTAATCTTCAAACTCGTCTCCGTCTTTGTTCACATCTTTTTACCCGGCTTGGATAATGCACCGGTACATCCTGTATGTTTTCGGACCAATCCGAACCCATAAGGTACCATTCCTTCTCTGGTACATACGGGATGGGGACAGTTTTGCAGCAGACAAAGACAACAACTTGGTAGAATGCTGGTAAGTTTGTTAGAAAGTGAGTGAACGTGGCGAGGCATCTCAAGATCCCTGTCTAATGATATTCTACATATACAAGCAAATCCGGAATCATATTGATTCAGACAGAGGAAGGATTTGGAGAAGATATGAAAATGTCATGAAAGCTTAGTTTGCATCAAGACTTAGACATGGAGGCACATGTCCGTTAGTTTTTTTTTCAAATGTAAAATAGTAATTATCTATTTAAAATAGGATTATTACCTATTGATAAATGTTTGGTTCAACTATTTATTACACATGTATTACTCTTTTATATTAATAACATTAAATCTTTATATTATTGATAAATAAATGGTTAAACATAAACATAACTAGCATTTGACCCGCGCGGGTGTTATTTTTATGAATATCTAATATTTTAAATAATTTGTTTGATATAACTGTATATATGATTATAATTTAATATTTGATATCCGTTATTCGATCTAGGATCTCATACGCTTCAAAAATGGATATTCAAAGATCCTAATAGTGATTTTACGGATTCGACTGATCCAAGTACAAATTTGGATAATAAAATTTTGGGTCTGGATATCTGGATCCGGATATTAAATATTTAAAATTTAATTATAGTTGTCTATGTATATTATATATAATTTTATATAAAATAACAAAAAAAATAATTTTATGACATTTTAATAATTTTTAAGTTTTTTAAATAATAATTTAAATAGACTAAATAGATGGTTAATAATTAGTTTTTGATTTATTTTTAATTAAAAAAAATCCAGATATCCGCGTATATTCGGATTTTAGTCCAAATATCCTAACCCCGAATATCCGGATCCGGATAACAATTTTACGAATCCGACGAATGCATATCTGAATTCGTATATCCTAAAATTCTTTGGATATTCGATCTATCTAGACCTATCTGTGTATATGTATTATATGATGATTAAATTTTTAAAATTTATAAATTACATAAGTTATTCTTATTAGATATATAATCGTACAAATGAATAATACATTGTATTTGTTTGTATATATAACAATTTTTAATAAGTATTAGTATGTATTTTTGTCATTAAATTGTTATAAAAATTACATGATTTTGTTATTGTAAATGAATAAGTTCAGATAATAATCAAAAATTATTAACATTATTATATTTTTTATAGTTAAATATATGGGGGATTTGCTAAAAACAACCTAAAATTTCAATCTAAACCTAAAAGTGTACCTCAATTTCAATCAAATGCAAAACCAACCTACAAGGGTGATAAAAGTACTATTTAACCCTTATGACCAAACAAAAAACAGAAGTGTATTTTACGTTTCTATCCTTTGTTAGTCTACACGTAACAGAAAGAAGTCTACATAAATGTAGACCTCGTACGAAGTCTATTCACTCGGTAGACTTGTTATGTAGTCTACATCATAATTTTATCTAATAATTTAATTTTAAAAATGCATAAAAATAATTGTTGTAATATTTTTAACTAATCATTAATATAATGGATAATATGAAGTAAAAAAAATTAAAATTTTATATAATTAAACACTTTTAAGGAACATTTAGGGTTTGAGATTTTTGGTTAAGGAGTTCGTAGACATATTATAAAGTCTACATATATGTAGACTTTTTTCAGTCTACACACAATTTAACCTAACCGGATTTAACCAATATAATTTGATGATCAAATAAAACATTTACGGTTTGAGATTTGTGGTTAAGGGGTTCGTAGACATATTATAAAGTCTACATATATGTAGACCTTTTTGTCAGTCTACACACAACTTAACCTAACCGGATTTAACCAATATAATTTGATGATCAAATAAAACATTTACGGTTTGAGATTTGTGGTTAAGGGGTTCGTAGACATATTATAAAGTCTACATATATGTAGACCTTTTTTTCAGTCTACACACAATTTAACCTAACCGAATTTAACCAATATAATTTTATGATCAAATAAAACATTTACGGTTTGAGATTTGTGGTTAAGGGGTTCGTAGACATATTATAAAGTCTACATATATGTAGACATTTTTTCAGTCTACACACAATTTAACCTAGTATATAAATACGATTTCTCAAGCTTTTCAGGTAAAAAAAAAACTAATCTTCGTCGTATCTCTCTCTAGGCGATTTCCGGCGAGATTTCCGGCGAACTCAATCCACGCAGTTTCCCATCCGCTTCGTCTCTGTCTCCTCCATTGCTCTGGTAAGTTAAATGTCTCTTTTTACCCCTTTGTTGATAAAAAGTGACCACCTTTACCTTTTTCTCTTTTCAGATCTAAGCCGGCGACTTCTAAGGAACAGTGCTTCTCGTCCAAATCTCTGTTTCCGGTCAGTATCATGGCTTCTACTTCATCTCTCTGTCTTAACCAGCAAGGGACTGTGCTTCATCTTTCCAACGTACGTCTCTGTGTCATCTCTATCTCTTGTTTAACTAATAACCTAACAAGTTCATCTTTGTTTACTAACCTTTTAGTTTCTTTTGATTCAGATCTGAGTCGGTCAGTCTTAGATCAATTTCTCTAACGAGCATTGCATCCTCTCTAATCCATTTCTCTGCTTCTGGTGAGTCTCCTTCATTTTGAATTGTAGTATGAAGTTTCGAATTTGTAGACTGATATTTTGAATTTGTAGACTGATATTTTGAATTTGTAGACTGATATTTTGAATTTTGTAAACTAATATTTTTAATTTGTAGACTTCTCATGTAAACTGATGTTTTGAATTTGTAGTACACTGATGTTTGAATTTATGGGCTTCTCGTGTAGGCTTTATTTTAAATTGTAGACTTCTCGTGTAGAATGCACTTATATAATTCTTTGTTTGTGTCTTCTTGGTGCATGTTACAAAATGGATAAACCTGATTTCCTATCGAGGTTGTATACTCTAGGGAGGAGCTCAAGAACTGTGAGTAACAGACAGTTGTATCAGGCTTTTGTACCAGACATATGGTTGTAACAAACTTATGTAATTTGCTTGCTACAGACTGAAGTATTAGTCTTCTTTTACAGAAGACTTTTATAGAAGTCTGGTACTTGACTATATATCAAAATATCATCATTTGTATCAGTATAGTACATTTCTTTCAGAGATTTTAATTTATTTTCGACCAAAATTACAATTCCAATACAATCCAGAGATTTACATATTAGTCTTTCTTTATAAGAGACTTAAAAAGAAGTCTACTTTTTGTTCAAGAAGACTAACATGTTGGTCTGCACGACAGAAAGTAACATTAGAACTCAAAGTAATAGAAAAATTAAGACGTACGATTTCAACAAAAGTTCATCAAATAAGACAACATCCAAAGCGACAATACAGCTGATAAGTTAAATACATAAGACATAAGACAACATCCAAAGCAATAAGATACCATCCAAAGCAATAATACAATTGATCAATTCAACACATAAGAGATAATACATAAGACAACATCTAAAGGAGTAAGACAACACTGGTTTAACTTAGACAGTTTGGATGTGACCTGATTGTTTGCACTGTGACAATTAATGTAGACTTACTAATATGTCTACAATTGTTTCCTAGCAATATAGCAAAATCAAAAGTATTATACTTTCATAATTACAACAGTTTTTCTATCCAAAATCACTCAAACCCATTAGGATTAACTATTACACACTTTCAAACGAAAAAATTGTGAAAATATTTAATGCATAGTACACAAATGAACTTTTAATGTAAATTTCGAAATAGACTCCATGTTCAGTCTACAACGCTGTAGACTTTCTTTTCAGTTTACATCCGTAGACGGTCAGATAGGTCTACTTTTTGGGTTAGTTTTTGCAATTGACCATTTTACGGGTTACTTTTTATAGTTGAAAAAAAATTGTGATTTTATTTAAGCAGACTTCGTTTTCAGTCTACAACTTCAAAAAGGTTAGTTTTCGCTATTGACCAGAATTTTCCAAGATTTGACTTTCAGAGGTAGACTAAATATACAGTCTACATGTTTTAATTTTTTTGAGTGAGGTTAGTTTTGCAATTGACTATGTTTGACTTTTTAGGGGGTAGACTGAAATAAACGTCTACAGATTTGTAGACTTCGAAAGAAGTCTACTCTCAAATCCGACGAGTCAGTTTTGCATTTGACCAAAATAAAAAAATAGACTTCACGGGTAGTCTACATTTTTTTTTCGGGAAGAGAAGACTGCATATGAAGTCTACATATTAAAAAAAAATTATTTTTAAAAAGTTTTAGTCAAACACAAAACTAACATTTTCAACGCAGTCAAAATTTTGGTCAAATGCAAAACTGACCTCTTCGTAGACTTATGTTGAAGTCTACGCTTCGTAGACTTATGTTGAAGTCTACTTATGAAAAGTCAAAAGTTCATTCAAATGCAAAACTAACCTCTTTTGCGTAGTCGTCTTTGTAGGTCTACGTACTTTTTTGTTTTTGTTGTCAAAGGTTAAGATGTAGACTGTCGGGGAAGGCTACGTTACAAAAAAAAATCCGTTTAGTCAATTGCAAAACTGACTTGTGCGTTGACAAATAGACTGCATTGTATGTCTACATAAGGGCGTAGACATATAAAACAGTCTACTATCGCGACACAGATCTGAGAAACGACTTAAACCATGAAAATAGTTACCTTTTTGCAGTGTGAAGCTCGTTTCCAGCCTTTTCAACCGTCCAAACTCCAATATTGACCAAAATGAAACATTTTTGACGATTCACAAGTGAAAACACGAAATTATGAAGTTTATGATTATGAAAAGAGAGATTTTTAGATGGAAATGTAGAGAAAATGAGAGGAAATGAAGATTTGCTTGTTTAGAATGAGAAAAAAGTGGTTGAAAATTCAATTCTAAAGCTTTAAGAGATCAAAAATGGTGGTTGAAAATATTGATGATGATGGCATAGTTGTAATTAAGAAGAAATGTTTAGGATGTATTTGGTTTTTTGTATTTTTCGAAATTAATAAATAAATAATAATGGTAAATTTGTAAATAATTCAAAAACTTATGGGTATTATGGAAAATTCAATGATGAATAGTAACTAAAAAAAAGGTTGGTTTTGCATTTGACTTGAATTTTTAGGTTGTTTTTGAAAAAACCCCTAAATATATTGGTAGTTTATATGAATATGAATAAAAGTAAAACTAATTTAATGTTATATATGTATAATTTTGTGTTTATTATAAAAATTTGGAAAACATATATACATTTTTTTTACTAAGTCTTTAACTCCAATTACAAAAGTTGTAAATGGACTTAGCCTAGATTTTTTTTTTGTTAAGAATTAATGTTTAGATGTTTGGATACAAAGATAATGTCAGTGGCATTTCTTATAGATATTAGATAAAAGCAAAAGTTATTTTTTATATGCACTTCTGTTTTAATAGATTATATTATTAAAAATACAAATATAAAAATTATTTTTTATAAAAAATTAAAACAAAATATGTACGGACCATTTTAAAAGGACGGATGAAAATCTAGTATGTTGCTAAAAAAGAACACATTCATTGTAAAAAAGTTTTTTAGGTTGAATAAATTTGACATTCATTCAGAAAAAAAAGTTGTGGTGATAAAAGAAAATATTGCAGGGAAATTAAACATTCAAAGGAAGAAACATCAAAAGATCTCTCGTCAGAGAAACATAAGAGAAAGAGATCTATTTGTGGTATATTATCACCATCTCCAACGTCGTTTACATGTTGACTCTGCGTCGGTTTGTCACCAGTTCTGGATTTCCCTTCTTCATCATCGCTACGAACTCTTCGTAGTTTATTTTCCCGTCCTGAGAGATTTTGAATTTACACAAGAAACAAGTTAACAAAGACAAAATGCATATAATAAATGAAATGGAACAAAACCAAACCAAAATAATAATGTGCATATAACGTACACGATCGGTGTCTACTTCAGCAATGATCTCTTTGATGGACTTGTCATCACCCATGTTGTATTTCTTCATGGCCTGCTCTAGCTCTTCCATAGTTATGTACCTAAACAACACAAATCAAAAGTGTGAGCTTTGTTACTAAAGAGAGAGAGAGACTCATGTTTTTTTATTACCCGCTGTTGTCCTTGTCGAAGTACTGGAAAGCAGTGTACAAGTGATCCTCACGTTCGATTCTGTTCATATGCATTGTTGCTGATATAAACTCCAAGTAATCTATTGATCCATCTCCATCCATATCAGCCTAAACCAAAACCATAATATTAATAAGCCTTTGGTTTATGCAGAGAGGAAGAAAACACCAAAGAACTTAAGAGACTTACTGCTTCCATTAACTGTTTTATTTCAGCCTCAGAGATCTTATTGCCAAGTTTTGGGAGACCAGTTCTCAACTCCTCCAAGGTGACTATTCCGTTTTTATCGGTGTCTAGAGCTTTGAACATCTCTTTTAGACCAATGATTTCTTCTTCAGATAGGTTCTCTGCAATGACCTGAAACAAGAGATTGTCTTTAAAACAAGAATACTTATGGCAATTGGTAAGTTAGTGTTCTTGTTTACCTTGAGTGCCATCTTCTTTAGCTTGTTCATCGCTCGGAACTGTTTCATCCTGGACAACACAGCATTGTCAAGCGGTTTGTCTGACGCCTCTCCATCTTCTTTAATCCACGGATGGTCTGCGTTTATATTAAAAACGCGTAAAGTACACTGTTTAATCATCAAAACATGTTACCAAGTGGTCTTACTTAGCACTTCACTAGCTGTAAGCCGTTCTTTAGGGTCATATTTTAACATTTTCTTCAAAAGATCTTTGGCACCAGTAGACACAGATGGCCACGGATCAGCTGAAAAATCAAGCTCTCCTTGTAGAATAGCATCAAAGATCCCTGTCTCATTTTCTGCACCAACAGAAGAAAAAGAAGGTAACTAAACACATTCATGTACAGTGCAAACTCTCTTCTCAAATAAGATCAAGGCATTAGTACCTCCCCAAAAAGGCGGGACACCGCTGATAAGGATGAACAGAATCACACCAGCACTCCAAATATCAGCCTCTGGTCCATAGTTCCGTTTTAGAACTTCTGGTGCAACATAGTATGCACTTCCAACAAGATCCTTAAACTTATCTCCTGCATCCAACATAATCAACGTTACACCACAGATGAAGTAATAGAATGCAGTATCAAATCTTGGCAGCCTCTTTAGTCTGTTTTAAACCTGGTTTGAAGAAGACAGATAGACCAAAGTCTGTAGCTTTCAAGGGTGAGTTCTCATCCTTGCTCAGAAAGAGAAAGTTCTCAGGCTTCAAATCTCGGTGCATTACACCCATAGAGTGGCAACTATGCACAACCATCACCATCTGCCTGCACAAATCCGCAGCTGCTCTCTCCGAGTATTGACCTTTAGCTATGATCCTATCGAACAGTTCACCTCCTTCACACAGCTCCATTATAAGATTCACCGAGTGTCTGTCCTCGTAAGCTCCCTTCAAGTCCACTATGTTCCTACAATGTTCAAATCAATGCATCAACTCAAACACACAATATGTTCCCCTAACATACACTAATCTAACATATATTCTCATTGTTTCTAGAGTAACACATGTTCTCATTGACCGCCTTTCAGATTCATTTTCGGAAAAATCTCAGAATAAATTACCGGTGACCACTGAGATGGTGCATAATCTGAACTTCACGGCGAACATCTTCAATATCATCACGGTGGACGAGACGGCGCGTGGGGATTGACTTGCAAGCAAAGAGTTTTTTTGTCTCTTTGTGAGTGACGAGATAAGTGACTCCAAACTGGCCACGACCTAGCTCACGACCGAACTCGTATGTTCCCCTGACATTCTCCATAGGCCGTCCTAAGATCCGACCGTTCTGCTGAGCAGATGCGGTGGTACGAGATCCGCCGGTTGCAGAGCCTGAGGAAGATCCGACGGGTGTGGTACCAGAACCGGAGGATCCACGGCGTTCTCCGGAAGGTTGGACATGGTGGACGACGGTGCTGGAGGAAGAAGAGGAGGAGGACGGTGGCGGATTGGAGGATTTGGACTTGCTGTGTCTGTGTCCCATTGTCTGAACGAACTTTTTCTCTGAGTCAATAAAGTCAACAGAGATACTAAAGATCTGATGGTTCTTTTTATGTCCGAAGATGAACACGGGATGATGGAGATCACGTGGCGTGTTATTATTGGTGTATAGCTGGAGAAATTAAACCGCGTATATCTTTTTGTAAATATTATAAAAACGACTAATTATTTTCCCACTAGAGTATAAACTAAAGAATGAGAAAAGGTAAAATCTTGTATTTATTTATATCTTTCCAATGACTCAACCAATTCAATTTTTTGCAATTTGAGATTGAAAATAAAATTAAACTACTACTAGGATTTAATCATGTAATGTACAAATAATTGATACTGTTACATATGTTAACTTTTTATAAAAGCCAAAAGACAGAACCCTCTAGTCTGTCTAGAAGCTCTGTCAAGACTTTGAAAAAAGACATACAGTTCTTATTAACAGAAGAGAAATTCAAGTTTCAGCTTAACTGACAATAGCTTCTTTGAGTTTTTGGATTCTGAAGGAGACCACTTTGTACCACCTGGTAGCACTCGCAAAATCTCAAAAGTAAAAATTACTTTGTACTCTCACTACACCTTCATGGAGCATTCATCAACACATAGAGATCTCTATTGAAAAGTTCTTCCAAGTACAACTCCGCTAAATATAATAGCACCAAACCACTTGTTTGACACAAATCTGTGGAGATATCAAAATCACAAAGAGTTAGCTTTCCAGGGCCTATGGCTGAGAGACTTGAGACAGAGACCCCCAAAATAGTCAAACTGTTACATACTTTTTACTGCAGTCAGAACCAGATGATAAGTCAGCTGTCCCTATTTGCCACCCTAGCTGTCCTGATGCAGCCACCAATGATGCGTAGTATTGCCACCCTTTCATCATTACATCAAGAAAACCAAAAACAAAATAAAAGACTCTACATAGAATTGGGAAACACAAAAGAAGCATTGTAAAAGTTCAATGAGTACCAAGATCTGCACTCAGTCCAGAGAGTGCAAGCAACCCCATGGATGCTGTACCAAATCCAGTTAGCCAAAGCTTTGTATTCTCACCAAACCGAAGAGCCGTAGACTTCACACCAACCTTCACATCATCTTCTTTGTCCTGGACAATAGCTACTTTGTTACTTTTCATAATCTAATGAAAGTTAACAAGCTAAGAACAAAGTTGAATTATACCTGATGTGCATATATAGTATCATAAACAAGGGTCCAGCATATTCCTGAGAGATAAAGAGGGAGTACAACAGATGGCTCTATGCTTCCTTTAACAGCAGCCCATCCTAACAATGCTCCCCAGTTTATGGTCAAACCTAAAAATGCTTGAGGCTGCAATAACAATCCAATAATCAAAAATCAAAAAATAAACCAAGAAGATAATATAGTGACTACATTTGAGAATCCTTAAATTACCCAAAATGTAAATCTCTTCATAAGTGGATAGGAGAAGACAAGGAACAAAGATGAAGCCCCTAACACACGGCTGCAGAATAACAAGTAAGCCAAACACAAAACCATCTTCATATGTTCAGAAGTTTCAAACAAAACCTGTAATTGTTAAGTTGGAGAAGAATCCCTAAGCCTAAAAGCAACTGTAGCACAAGAAACTGAAGCCCTTGGAATGGTGTCAAAAGACCACTGGCTATAGGTCTTAATCTTGTACGATCAACCTGCATTTAACATAACAAAGATTCATAAGTTTGACATCACTTGTCCTCAGGGGCGGTCCTAAGATTAAGGAAGCCTAAACAATTTAGTAAGACTTGTTAAAAAAAATATTTTACAAATGAAACATTGGCTATCCCGAAGGCCACCCTACTTGTCTTTTTGTTTACAACAAAACAAACAAACCTTTGTGTCAATGTCCTGATCAAGCAGATCATTTATAGTACAACCAGCACCTCTTAGAAGTATTGCACCACAACCAAATAAACCCATCATTTTAAAATTTGGAAGGCTTCCAGGATCAGCAGCCAACGCAATTGACCTATACAAGAATGAAGCCTGAATCTCAAAAGTGAAATGTAGCTACAAAATCCTAAACCCTTACCACATACAAGGCCAAGTAAGCAACCAAGTACCAATAGGTTTATCCAACCGAGCAAGCTTAGCATAACCTATAGCTCCTTGTGGTAAATACAAATCTATCCAAGAAGCTTCCTTAGCACTAACGGTACTTATCTCCTTACGAGCCCTCTCCATAACCAAAGACGACGACCACATTCCACCAACTAATCTATAACTCCAACCAGTACCAAGATATCTCTCCTGATGCAGTTCCGTCCCTTTACTCCAAACTTGGTAGTTATGATCCAACGTAGGTAAAGGGTTGATGTAATGTTGAGTAGTAACAGGTTTGGACAAGTATATATGTTGTTGAGACTGCAAAACAGAACAGGAAGATGGAGTTGCCGAGACGTATGGTTTCAACAACCGTCGTGAAACACGGGAGAGCACAAAAAACGCCATCTCAAGAAAGAGAAAAAAAAAGCTTTGCCTGCAAGAAAAGAAAAAGATGTAAAGAGTTTCAAAACGTCAAGCGAAACAAGACTCTTGTTTCGTAATACACTTAGCTTGTGTCTGTGAAACATAGAATAAAACAAGACTGGTAGGATGAGGAAGAAGAATGAGAATGGAAAGCTTACAGGCGGCGAAACAACGACGCCGGCGTGAAAGAGAACCTCTCGGAGCTAGACTTCTCCAGCAAATTAGATGGATCATTAATGGGCCTTGTATTATTCTATCTGATATGCCAGAAAAGCTTGGGCGGGCCTATTAAAGAATCACATGGAGCCAGCCGGAACTCAGTAACTCCTATACCTGGTTCGTCACCAATTTATGACCTACATATAACTCGTCGGACCATTACAGTCCATTTTTTGAAGGAAAATCACGGTCTAATATTTCGGTTTTCCTCTCTTATATAACCATACGCTCATATCAAATGGGTTTAGAAACTATCTTTTTCTTTTGAGTTCTTTAGACATTCCTTTTTCATGATTTTCCTTTCACAGTTCACTTAGGGATGTTTATCCAGGTCACGTGGAGTTCTTAACTTATAATTTTATTTTATTTTTCTTTTACATTTTTCCGCTAAGAGATGTCTCTTAGAGCATGATTAACCATGATCTTTTAAGGTGGAGTTCTTAAAGAGACGTTTCTTAGTTTTTAACTAAGAAAATTTAAGAATTATCTCTTAAATAAGAAACATAAGAGCCGTCTCTTAGGCGAAAAGTGTTAAAAACAAATTATGTTAAGAACCTCACCTTAAGAGACCGGGGTTAATCATGGTCTTAGGTCTCTTATTTAAGAGACGATTCTTAAAGTTTCTCAGTTAAAAGTTAAGAAACGTCTCTTAGAAAAGCTGAGAACCCATGATAAGAGACATGCAACAAACATGCCGTTAAAGTATTATTATCGGGTGATACCCAAGCGTGTCTCTCAGAAAAAGGTCTATTTCAACACCAACTTTACGCTTCGTGCATTTTCCTTCACGAACTTTGTAATAGTGCGTATTTCATCATGAACTTAAAAAAATTCAAAAATCCTATATGAACTCTCAAAATCGTGCATATATATATGTTGACCGTCAATGATGTTGTCAACCGTTAACTTATCAAAATGACGTCCTTTTGGATAATCCAAAAAAATAAAAATCTGCATTTTTTGGGACTCAAACTCTGGCACAGAAATATAACAATGAACATCTTAACCACTAGACTAATGTAACATTCTTGTAGTTGTCTGTAAACATTAAATGATATATATGTGTTGGTTTTATCCAATAAATCTTCATTTTTTATTGTTTTAGTTTTTGAAATAAATATATAATTATTTATATTTTAAATAAATTTTATGAATCCTTTTATATAAATTTAAATTAATTATTGTTGCTGTAAATTTTATTTTATATTATTATTAGAATAAAATATATTGTAAATTTTAAATTTTTGTTTTTATGTCTATAGAGCTAAGTTTATAAGTTAAATTTGAATTTACATATTTCAATTTTTAATAATTTTAAAATATATCTAAATTACTTGTTTGACTTTATATATTGTAATATTACAATTTTAATAATATTATAATACATTTTAATTTGGTTTTATATGTTTATTTTTAATAATACTAAAAGATAATTAATTAAGTTTATAAAATAAAGATTCATAAAATTTATTAAATATATAAACAATAATAAATTTATTTTAAAAAACTAAAATAATAAAAATTGATAAGATTTATTTGATAAACCCAAAACATATATCATTTACAGTTTACAAACTATTACAAGAGTGTCACTTTAGTCTAGTGGTTAAGATGTTCCGTGTTATGTTTCTGTGCCAGAGTTTGAGTCTTGGAATGAGCAGATTTTTAATTTTTCTGAATTACCCAAAACGACGTCATTTTGATAAATTAACGGTTGACTAACATCATTGACGGTCAACATATATATATATGCATGATTTTGAAAGTTCATATGACATTTTTGAAATTTTTTTAAGTTCGTGATAAAATATGCACTATTATATTATTCGTGAAGGAAAAGACACGACGCCTAAAGTTCATGTTAAAATAGACCATTTATCCGTGTTTCTCACCATAATTTTTATTTTTTATTTAAATAAAAAATTAAAATAAACCAATGACAAAATGCCAACACAATAACTCATGCTCTCAAATATGTGTCAGATGTGGTTCACGAAGAGTTGTTCCTTCTCTCATCCACTTTTCTCCTTAAATACGTGAATAGCAACCATTAATTGAGAGAAGATGAGAAATGTTTTGTCTAGAGTAACAGACACCCTTCCAAATTGTTTTTACATTCTTATTTATTTTACATTTTGTATATTGAAAATAATAAAATAATAAATATATTAAATAATTGAAAAATCAATAAATATTATATATATATATATATAATTAAGTTGTCATAACCACATAAATTCAAAACAACTACTCTTGTTTATATATAATCATTTTATTGTAAATAAATTTAAACAATCATTTGTCTTTATTTTGTATGGCATATAATTAAATTTAGATGATATTAACACACATATATAGTATATTTAATAGGGTTATCTATTAAATAAAGCTTCATATTTTTGTATAGTTTTATAATCATTTGTATTTTTTAAAACCATTGATAACAATATAGTTTTAGTAACTTATAATAATTTTTAAAAGTTCAATGCACATATCGAAATCAAAATTTTAATTTCTTTTGTACAGTGCAAAATTCACAATTAAAATATGATATATTTTATATGAAATAGTTTAATTTAAATAAGATTTAAATAAATATATATATTTTTTAAATGAAAATTTCTTAAATAAGACTTACTATTCATATAATTTTATGATCATTATATTTTGTTATAACAAGAAAAACGAACCACCGATGACAAAATTTTCAATATAAGACTTTTAACAGTTTAGCAATTTATAGTCATTTTTGAAAATTCATCATATATGGAAAAATCTAAATTTTTATTATATGATTAACATGATTGTTTAATTTATTTTAATAATAGAAATTAAATAAAAATGATAGAGGATACATAAATTATCATCAAAACTTTATTATTCAAAATCATTAATTGTCATATATATCTTGATCAAATTTAATAATTTTGTAGCTTCTATTTAAAAAAGGAGAAATATTTTTGTACATTATAACTAATTTTATGGTTAATTTAATAAGAACTATTGTATATGTTTAGATAAACCTATTTAATTTTTTAAAGAATCTAAAAATCATCAATGATGATGACATATGAAATAAGTAAAATGTTGTAATGTTTCTCGAATAATATATAGCACTAGTCAATAGATATGTGTATATATGGAAAACTGAAAATTAATTAAAGATGAACAACATACATTTATTCTTAAACAATCTTACATAAAAACACAAACGATTTCATAGAAATGAAACTCCACGTACAAGACCACACTCATTCATTATTATATTGAAAAATAAATTGGGATAGTGATGACTTTGATGGTGATGTTGATTAAGCTTTGTGGACGTGCTCCTCCATGTCAGCAACCATGGTCTTGACGAGCTTCATGTAGCTGCTTGGTTCGGGGACTTCATCGTTGCGCTTCTCCCAGATCATAGTGATTTTGCCGACACAACTATCTTCAGTCTTGGGAATAAACTGGACGATGATGTCACAAACCTTGAAATGCTCCATCACGTGACCTTCAAGTCCTCTAGCCGTCACTGACTTATTCTCATCGTCGTTTTCTCTCTTCTCCTTGTATACCTCCTTCTTTCCATCTTTGTATGCATGCATGTTCATTCATTAAATTTAGGTCATATTATACTTCTATAATTTAACTCATATGTGTTGTATAAAGAGATATAAATCAATAAATAAATGAATACCCAATGTGTAGTTCCAAATCTTGACACCCCCGTGAGAGTCCCATTCACCTTCGTGAACGGTGACATTTTGAATGTGGTGGCCGATGGTGTCAGGGAAGAGATGGTTCTCGCTCTTCCACCTCTTGTAGTGCTTCTCCGCCGTCCCTTTTAAAGGAACCTCCGTCACGTATGTTCCCGACGTCGCCATTTCTATCTCTCGTTTTAATGCTATTCTACTCTCTCTCTCTTTTGGTTTGTTTGATGAAATAACTCTCGTCATCGCCATTATTTATAGTGAATCTCACGGTAAAAAAACATGGTTCCAACCGTTTCTTTGATCAATCATTTGATAGAATCGACGGTTCTACTTCTTTTTCAACCGACAATTAATGTTCAGTAAGCATTTAACAAGCTACATAAATGTTACTCCACTCTTCAAGGGTAATCAAATTGTCGAACGGATTATAATAATGGGTAGTAGTTGGCAGGGGACCATTTAATAGATAATCAATCATTTGCCCATACACAAATTTATCGAGTGTATTTCTTCTCCATTTTCTTTGAATAAGCTTTTTCACATCAATGAAATTTATTACATAGATTAATGTTTTTTTCACCTCTCGGTGGACTTTAATGACGATCTTGTATAGCGAAATTCTAGGCTTCAGTTAACCAAATCCAAACCTTCTAATGTGCTCAATTGTTACGCTTCACAACTGTTGTGCAACTGTTTCAGATCAATCTCACTTGCATCAAATATTTAAGTAGGCAACTCACTTCTAATGGTATGGGCTCGCACCAATCCCTAGAGCTTTTTTAGGCCTTGTTCGTTTTTGTATCCATATGTTGAGCTGGATGCTAAGTGCATTTCCGTTGGTGGTATCTAGTTTTGAAACTCTCAAAACTAGATGCTAAGTGTATTTTACGTTGGTGTAGTCTATGTTGTCAATCAAAGAGGATGGATAATTCCCTCTAGCATTTGTAATCAAGCAAGTTAAAGTTAATGAAAGAAATTTGTGTTCAAAAAAAAGATACACATATATGTGTTTTGAGAATCCCATAACTAGAACCCCTCATTGAAGATGCTATAATATATTGAGATGTTGTTCGTTTAGACACTATTGCATCATCATCTAGATGCAACATTTAGAATATCTAAAATATTTAGATATTATAAATGTAGATTTTAGATGTTACATATCCATCTCAAAATTCAAAAGACATAATTCCCTTAATGAAAATTAGTTGTCATAGTAATTATATAATATTTTAATCATAAAATAGTGTTTTCTCGTCAAAACAAAAAAAAACAATTTTTTCCGCTAAAATTGTAAAATTTTGTTTTCCGCCAAAACCAGAAAACTTCATTTTTGGTTGAAAAATCGTATTTTCCTGCCAAAATCGAAAGTTTTATTTGTTTTTAACAAAACTGCAGATTCTGTGCTTTCCCCCAAAATAGCAAAATTATTTTCCCGTCATAACTGGTAAAATTGTGTTTTCGCAAAAATTACAAAATTTGTTTTAGATATAATTATTTAAATATTATAAGCATTTCCTTATTAAGAATAAAAATTATTATTTTAGTCTTTTTAATTACTATTATTCAAATGCTATTAAAATATTAAAACAAACAACTTAACATCTAGATGTTGCATCTAAATATAAATACTAACTATAAAATGAATAACATTTGAATGTAATTTCTAGATAATGTATTCAGATGCTATAGCATCTAACTGCTGAATCAAATACAAAGACGACCACTTCCTTAGTATCTAGACTTTAGATCAAGTTGGCCTCTTTACAAATTTGTTTTTGGGTAATAGATATAAATTAATGAAAGCATATAAAACTCAGAAACCACATGAAAAGTGAATACATCTTCAAAACGTCCAATATATATGAGATTGTATATATAGAGACTTATATATGCATGTTTATATGTAAGAAAATCAGTTACCTGTATTTATTTTACTCATCTTAGTTTTCAATCAATATCTGGTTTCATAATCATATGTACTAATGTTTCTATCTCTGATATATTTTGTTATTTCTACCTTTAAAATAGAAAACTCTATAATAAAATGATACATGCTTCAATATATTTTTTTATAATAGAAATTTCTAAATATAAAATATAAAATAGAGAGATTTTATTTCTTCATTTATAAATAAAAATAATAATTTCTACTATAAAGAATAAATGGAGGTGGACTGAAACAATTTCACCTTTAAATACTACTATTATAAAAGTAGAAATATCGTTGGGTAAGAAATGTTCTAAATTACATTTGTTATTGAATATCAACAATCTATATTTCTTCTTGTAGAATATAAATTATACGATTTGAATTGGATCCGACTCCTAGCATGTGGCTGTGCATTAAATAGTTTGGATTGGGTTGTAATTTTAAATGGTATCCATTGGGATTTCTATAGTCTTTAAAATAGAGATGCATTACTCCATACGTTCCAAAATGATGTATGTTTTTAAGTATTCATACATATTAATAAAACATTTAAATTTTACATTAGAAATGCATTGATTTTTATAATTAGCTATTTTCTATAAATTCTATCCAATCAAAAGTAAGTAAACAGAATTAATGTTTTTGAAAGTCACAATTTACCATTATTACTTGCGCTGAAAATATAAAATATAGGTATTTTAGAAATAAATATTTTTTTTTCTAAAATATGGATCATTATGTAACAGAGGGAATACTCCTCTGTTTCATAAAAATAGATTTTTTAGAGTTTTCACACATATTAATAAAACGCATTAAATCACTATATTAAATTTATCGATTTCTGTAATTTTTAGTTTTCAATAATTTTTGACCAATAGTAACTCAATAAAATCAATTAATTTTCTTAAAGTTTGCAATATTCTTATAGAAAACATAAAAAGTCTATCTTTATGAAACAATTTTTTTTTCTAAAACATGTATCATAGTGAAACGGAGGAAATATTTTGCTAGATCTATATTACTACCCATACCTAGAATCTTTACTTTCTTGAAGAAAAATATAAATTATTGTTCATATCAAACAAATTATTGGCCATATATTTTCTATGATCTTGATGTGTCAACTACTCCCCCCTCACCCCATATGATAGATGATGTTTTAGAGTTATTCACGTAGATTTAAACATTTATTGCTTACATTTTTCTAAACAAAAACATTATTAGTTATTCACCTGGTCACAAATCAACCGATAATAAAATAGACTACAAAAAAGAAATATCATATAAGATAAAAAAATAATATTTTATATTGAAAATTGAAACATCATCTAGCTAATTTAAAATAATATTATCTAAAACGTCAAATATTAAAAACGGAGGGGGCATAATATATGTATGTTTCAAGAAACAAATTAGCAATTAAGTTAGGGTGATCTAATGGTTGAAGGATTCACCATGAGATCATTAGCATTCTGAGTTCTAGTTTTCAGCTTGTTTTGATCATGGTCGACTATTATGGATGATTTAGTTGATAAGAGTACCAGCTCAATATTATATAACTGTACGGGCTTCGTGAATAATCTATAAAAGAAAGAAAGCAGTGAACAAATTCCAGAACTTTAAAAAAAAAATTCCAGAAATTTTGCCTAGAAATTAATACATGCAGTAAATATTGACGTTTACTATATTTTGTGTATAGACATTCATTAACAAAATGATCAACCTTTATGGAACGATCCGTACCCAGGATAAGGTGACACTGATAAAGGTTTTGAATCATACAACATACTATATTATGTATCTATAATAGAATGAAAAATAAAGTATTATTGAAGCATTTTTACTCCAAACTTTATTGTAGAGTAAAGATACTTTAAAATATAGTGGGGTTGCAGATGTTTTTTGAATATCAAAATAAACACTCGTCCAAATTAAACAATGAATACCACTACTGAAGTATGTGTATATATGGAAAACTGAAAATTTTCACAAAAAGGTTTAAAGAAGAAAAACATACACTATTATTAAACAATCTTACAAAATAAAACGATTCATGGAGATGAAACTCCAAATACAAGACCACATTTATTCATTATTATATTGAAAGCACTTTAAAAGTAAAAACACCTTTAGTGATGGTTATGTTGATTGATATGTGTAGTTGGCACATATACACGTTTATTTTGTGTTTCTACTTTTTCTTTAAGTAATTTTTGAGCAAATATTGCAAAGAAAACTTAAAAGTTTTTACGACTAAAACAATGCATAATGAAAAAAAATGATCATAATAAGTTTTATTAAAAAGGTAAAAGATATTTTTATCCATATTCTCTATATATAAATCAATATTCAAATAAAAATAGATTTTTTATTTTCAAGAAAAAATATTCATAACTTTTAAAAAAAAATTCCAAATTTTCGAATTTTTTTAATGTTTTGTTTTTAAATTTTTCCAAGAATATTTTAAAATTATTATTTAAAATTTATTCCATAAATCTCAAATTTTAAATCTTAATCACCATACGCTAAACTTATCCCTCTCCAAAGTTTAAATCCTAACTTTAAATTATTTAACTCTAAGAGTACAAATGTTTTAACCTATTTAATAAAGTTAAATTTTGAAGTCATTTTTTATGATTAAAACTTTTAGTTTTATCCTAGGGTATTCTTAATTTTTTACATCATTTCAACTTACTATTTAATGAGAATTACTGCCTCTGGGTCACAAAAGTACTCTTGCCAGTTTATAATGAAATTTAATTAGCATTATTACATTATTGATTTATATTGTACCATACTGTTACTACATTATTGATGTAAATTCTACCCTTCACCGAGCATAGAATTATCAATTTTTATTTATTACATCGATCAACACTTCCAAGCGATCTAGCTTGTACAACGAGATTCTAGGCTTCAGTCAGCCGATCCTAACATTCTAGAGTAATCATTCGTAATGTTTCACAACTGTTGTTGTGCATCAAATACTCAAGTAGGCGACTGACTTCTAATGGTATGGCTTCTCTCACCTTTAAGATCGAACTTGATCCAATACTTAGCATGGTGATGCATTAAATAGTTGGGATTGGGTTGTAATTTTTCGTTAGCCTCCATTGGGATTTGTATAGTTTTTTTTAAAATAGAAATGCAATGATTTTGTGATTTTGCGAGATCTACATTATTGGTCATGCCTAAAATCAGTACTTTTTTTGACAAAATGAAAAATTATTGATCATACCAAACAAATTATTGGTCATATATTTTGCATGATTTTCATGTGTCATCTAATATATGTATGTTTCAAGAAACAAGTTAGCAATCAAGTTAGGATGATCTAATAGTTAAAGAATTCACCATGAGACCATCAGGATACTAAGTTTGAGTTTTTCGATTTGGTTTTGATCATGATTGACTACTATGGATGATTTAGCTGAGAAGAGTACCAGCTCGATATTATATATTGGTTTTCTCAAGAGAATATACGAGTTTCAATTCTTTAATTCTTAAACAATTGTCACAGATGATGTAAACAAGGTTTTTTGATGAATAAATTTAACATTCATCTAATATATATATATATGTGAATAATTGAAAAAGGAAAGTAAGTAGTGAACAACTTCCAGAACTTTTGACGAATGAGTGATAGACGCAGTAAACGTTGACGAGTGAGTGATATATTTATTTTGTTGGACTTTAGAGACTGCTATTACTAATTAAAGATTTTGAATTGTACTTGTTGATTTTATAATTGACTTGAATCTTCTGATGAAAGATGTTATATCAACTTCAATTAACCATGAGAACTCTTATAAATTTTCCAAAATTATATCATTTAATGTTTATAAAAATAAGAAATAGAACCAATTAGTAGTAAATACATGGATTATGAAGTCCTCATGAACTTTTCAAAGAATTTTACGTGGCAATTCGTTTTCACTCTCTGGCTTCATTTTCTATTATTTTCATATATTATTAACGTGAAAACCATGTTAATATCTCGAATGAAGATGCCCTAATACTAGACCAGTAAAACCACTATGAATGAATATTAGTTTTTTTATACCAATCATATTTTAGAAGGTTTTCGATATTCAAAATGTAAAATGTTTTGAAAATTTTATGTTAATTTTATCAAAAATTATTCAATTAATTAGGGTTTGTACTCTTTTATGATAAATTAAATTACTTTTAATATATATTTTTAATGATGTTATTTCAAAAAATTAAAGTTCTTAATGTTTGTGTGTTTTATGCATAATATCTCACATTGTGAAACATAGAGTAGGGCTTATCTGTGTCCAAAAAAAAAAAAAAAAAGAGTAGGGCTTATCCAGAGTTCAAGCTAATCATAGGTTTATAACCTTTTTAAATTTAAGTTCCACATTGTTACAAAACAATCCATTTCTAAAAATAAAAATGTCCAAAATTTCCCGTTTTCTCTAACTTGGAATAGTTTAGAGTTTCGAATAACAAAGCACCGAGCCGACAGGTGAGACGACAAATCATTTCTTCTGATATGAATGTGTGGCTGTCATAACTACACCAAAAAAGTTAAAAGCTCATCTTGTAACTCTATGGCATTTACTTCTTCAAATCATTATCTGTCCTTTTATACAATTATTTCCTCTTTACCTTTAGATTCCTTTGTTTTCTTTGCCACTTTATGCCGTGTCCTTGACTATGTCAAATTCATATGCCAATGTCTTCACAACTCTTTGAATGATCATCAACTATTGATTTATTTGTATACTGAATCAAAACTAAATCACACACAACTTTCACGATCTTCAGTTTTGGAACGGACGATTGACAACCATAAAATATTGCCAAACTCCCCATCTTACATTCCTTCTTCTATTATTATTTGGCTCAATATGATTTCTAGGGTCAACGTGTTATATCCCCACGAAAACTATCATATAACATTAGATAGACTATAATTTCATGTCAGATCTTACTAAATCGAAAGTTACAAACTTATTTTTCACGAATTGATTGTTCAAATTTAATTACCTATATAATACGATTTTTATTGGTTTATTATTAACTATATAATTTAAACCAATTAAAAAAGCAATAATCTAGTTTTTATTAAAAAAAAAGAAATGTTCATATACTATTCAAACTCCATATTATCAATGTCATTAAAGAAACTTTGAAAATTTCATATTTTTAGAAATTTTGAAAATTTATTTTTTGAAAAATTTGAATTTTTGTTTGGTTTTAAAATTATTTGGTTAAAAATAAATCAATTAAACCATCGTCTATGTGTAATTACGTTATAAACTGTTAATTCGAGGAGAAATAGATTTCGAACTATCGATTTAGGGAGAAATAAGTTTATAACTTATAATTCAAAGAAGTATGACATGAGATGATAGTTCGGTGGATATTTAATATTATAAGATAGTTTTCGTGGGGAAATAACACATTTACCCCATTTTTTATAATCTGAATTATTATATTGGGTTGCAACACAAAACTGAGGTGGGCTTTTGTATCCCCTTTCAACTATTTAAATCAACAAGAAGAAACAATATATATTCTCCGTCAATAGCGACACATCGACAAAATCTAACGTTAATTAATATTCAATAAAAATGTTCAGTTATAGTACTGAACTAGGTGTTTTGACCGCATATTTATTAGTTTATTTGTACTGAATTTTTTTGGAATATTTATTAATTCATATTTTATTAATTAAAAATCAACATAATAAGTTATTATTTATGTTTTCAAAAAATTTAAATTAAATATCAAATTAAATACAAATGAGAATACTCATATATTAGATATTTTTTTAGGAATTATACAAATATTTTGCTTGATTTGTATTTAACTATAATTTTTTATATCTTAGTTTTTAAATTTTATCATAAAATATATTTTCAAAATAACAACATAATACATAAGAATTATCTTATTTTATAAAAATATAATATTATTAATAGAAATTCTTTCTAATTATAATATACATATATATAATTATTAAAAATATGACAAATAATCAAACTTACCGAAAATCATGGAAAACAAGACATATAAGCAAATTCACTTCTTATATCGATTATTTGTTCTAAAAAACTATACACTGGTTCTTTTTTTTAGTCTACTCAAGCGGGTTAAAATTCATCTTTCATTAAAAAAGCCGTCTTTCTTCCTAAATTATATAATTTGCTGGGAACATTCTTTTGTTCATTAAGGTTTCTATAATCGGAATATCAATGAACCATTATTATTGGAGAAATTCCAATTCTACCACACGTTTGACACTATTTTTCAAATTTACCATTAATGAATGACTATTTTTAAAAATATTCTAAATTTATGATGAAAATAGACTAAAATAATATTTTAAATATTTATAAAACATTTAGAAACTCAATTCCACCCCTTTTAACACTAAACCTCACCCTTTTAACACTAAACCTAAACAATAACTACTAATGTGTAAACACCAAATGTTAATATATTTTTGATAAAGAGTATCTTAAAAAA
The DNA here is from genome assembly GCA_905132885.1 of Moricandia moricandioides. Taxonomy (NCBI): domain Eukaryota; kingdom Viridiplantae; phylum Streptophyta; class Magnoliopsida; order Brassicales; family Brassicaceae; genus Moricandia; species Moricandia moricandioides. The sequence continues at coordinate 242,072 of CAJHQQ010000199.1, read as the reverse complement.
ATGGTATTTAACTTGTGATATTCTTAGAAATTTCATTATATAAAAAACAAACATACAATAAACTGTAAACCAAAAACAAAAACCACGTACTTATCAGTAGTAACACATTTTATCTGTGTCAGCATACAAATTTCAAAAACAAAACACATATAATTAGTTAGTAACACTCATAGAGTTTAATATCCATCTTAACACGGAAATACCTAGCCCCTTGAAATAGATCCGTCACGAAGGTAGCGATGCCACGAGCCATGAAGAAATCACCAGTCCCACCCACGACCGATAAATCTCTTGTTGGCTCCATCATCAAGTCCGCACCCATTATGTTCAACGTACCTTTGTGTTCCGTCGAGTTAAACACCAAGGTGTAGCAAAACCACGAGTTGAAGTCCGTCTTCATGTCATAGAAATAGAATCCTTGTGCGCGAGCCACGGGTTCGGAGAGATAGTTCTTGTCCGTTGTTATGGGGCCGTCAAATATCACAAACTTACCGAACTTGAAGTTTCCTAATCCTGGAGGGCTCACGATAGCGGCTGAGGTTGCGTTTGCTACGTTGTCGCCATCGTAAAGGATGTCATGGAAGTAGAAAGATAAATGTTTGCATGGTTTTCTCTGATCCAATGTTCTTCGGGACGAATAAACGGTCTCGGAGAAGAATAGAACTAATAGGAAGAAAGAGAAGAGGGGTTTGAGGAGTTGTTTATCTACAAGAGATGCCATGGTTAGCTAGAGACGAGTAGTGAGATGTGTAAAATGAAGATTGCCTAAACCCCATTTATATAGAAGTGTTATTCACTTGATTTAATTAAGGGAATTTTATTTGGATAAATAAAATAATTTTTAAAGCTTTAGGGGTCTTCTAGATGGGTTGTTGATGTTTTGTGAATTTATATTTTAAATCAAAATTAGGGTGAAGGGTATACCGGGGTTGGTGACAAGTTAATTTCACTTTTTCAAAGTACTATAAAACCGTTTGATGATCGCTGTTGGATCCAACCTATAAGCATAAAGTCCAAGGCTAATAAGACAGTTGAGTATAATAATTAATGATAACTAAAGAAATATAAAATTGACACACAGAAAGAAAGTGTTACCAAAATTGATAAAAAGTCAATTATTAAAAGAAAAATTATCTATGAACATTGCCTTAAGATTACGATTTACGAACGCCCATCACGCATGTGTGGTCTTCCTATGGTTAAAGTTAGGTGGCTTGTACAAAAAATCACCAAACCAAGTTCAAACAACTAAACAATTTTGAACAATTCAGATAGCTAAACTATATATCGGTTAAGAATCTAAATAAATAATATATAATAGTTATATAAAAATATTTTATACTATTCTAGTTTTGCTATTACCATTTTCTTTATCGCTAGACATTTGATATTAATAAAAAACGTTTCCCAGTTTTGTAGTATCTTGAAGTCTAATCTTTGTTTTTTTTTTTGGACCAAATTCTAATCTTGAAGTCTAATTTTAGCGGCTAGATACTTCACTTTTTTCCTTGAAACTACTATTATGATATGATATGATTTATTTAGTTTAAAGAAAATATAAAGATATGAAAATAAAACTCCACCCGACAAACAATAGTACTGTGGTTGGGCTGTAACACTAGACTCTACACATACCAAACACATGCTAAAGATCAACAAGAAAAAATAACCTAACGTTTATACTTTATAGCTTGCTTGTTTGGTTGAACAATAACTTTTACAAAGAGAATTTGATAGCTGCGAAAAAAAATAATTGGCACCAAAATATTATAAACTAAAGAATAACAATTTTTGCTACCAAAAACATTTTAAAAAAATACAAGATACTTTGCATTGTTGACAGGAAATTATTAGATTTACATATCTAATGTGTTTTATATTAGTATTGTGTTTTTTTGAGAAAAAAATTATACATATGGCCATGCTCATGCAGAGCAATTAGTCCCTCTATCGCTTTACTTTCGTCATAAGACTAACATATAAAAGAATCCGTGAAAGTTCTAATCAGTTAATTTTAACACACCCAGAAATAAAACTTTGTAAACAATTAAGAAATCGTATTCTCATATTTTTTTTAAAAAAAGTAGTATACATAAGTCAATAGTATTGTTACTAACTCTTTTTTTTAAACACTACTAACTCCTTAAGTTTCAAAAAAAAAACCACTACTAAAAACACATGAATTACAAGCACAACAAGTCAAAACAAGAGGTTTTTTAAAAAAAAAAATGTTCAAAGAGGTTAGTTCCCTATATGCTCTTTCGTCCCTTAGTTCAAAGTAGGCCCATCTTGAAAGTAGACGGCTTTGGTTTATGAAAAACAACTTCAGTTCTAACTGGTTAAATTCTAAAGTTTTATGTAACAATTTTTTTTGAACACATTTACAGTTTTGATAAATAAAAACACTTATACCGTTTACGACGAAGATTTCAACTGTAGGCGAACTAGTCATTTTGACCAACATTGTCGCTATAAACCCCAAAAGCAAAACTCTAGAGCAAAGGAAAACATGCATGAGATACTCCACAGTCGATAAGCGGCATGTTTAGGGTCAGACTTATTTCCATGCTACCATCCGCAAACGCAGTTTTTATTATTTATATCGGTTGTTAGCGTTTTATAATAATCACAAAAAATTATAAATCGCTTCAAACCATTTCAAACTTTTCAAAATCAAAAGTTTGCTTCAGATAACGTTTGTGATTGTAGGTAGTTGCAGAAGAGTAAATAAAAAAAATCAAAAACAACTATATTAAATTAAAATATTTGATTAATTTTTCAAAATTTTCAAAATATAAATATTTAATATTATATTTTAATTTTTATTATAAAACTTTAAAATAAATACATTTACTATAATTTTTAGACATTAATATATAAATACATATATGTAAAACCAAAAACTAATTTGTTTTATAATTTCATACTATGATTTTATAAATAAAAATTTTATAAATATATTATAATAATAAAATTTATAAAATTTTATAATTATATAAAGTGTTAATATTTTTAATTTATTAATAAACAATGTTGCATTTACTAGTCAATTAATCATAAATATCCTAAAAATGCATCAATTTCTAATCGTTGTATCAGTCGTGTAAATCGCTTAGTAACACTTAAAATCGTAACCATTAACATCCGCAAACTCTTGCAGCCGCAACCGCTGCATTTACACCAGTGAAACTCATAGTCGCTAAATGTTTGAAAAATTAGACTTCAAAACTCACATAATAAGTTATTAGTCACGACAAGAAATCTTAACCAAAACCTTCTATATCCCCAACCGTCTAGGCTAATAACATATTTTTTTTGTAAGTAAAAAAATTGGACTATTTCTTGATTTGTGTATGTCATCCTTATGCAAGGACCTCAGGCAAGGGCCTTATGCAAGGGGCATGCTAATCTTTTATTTATTGTTCCAATTTTATTTATGACTCCTAATAAGATTTTTAAAGATTGATTCAATACCTCTTAAAAATTCAAAGATCAGCGAGTATTGAAGTTCGAATTCCTCCCAAACTCACACTACTCGAGAATACTCCCTCCGTGAGCGGGACCAAGTTGTAACATATGGATCATGATGTATTGTAAACGCAAACGTAATTACGTCCTTTTTCCCGATTTCATTTTCTATCGCCATCAGACAACTATCTACAGGAGACAATAAATATTAAAGTTTAAACAGTTAGTATTAAATTGTTATAGAATTTTCACATCAATTGATGACCATATAAAAAATCCCACCTGAATATAATTCCTTCGATGTTATAACTATAAACATTCACTACTATCAGGTTCAAAAACCATTGACTAATAATGGCCTTTATAGTTATACTTCCTCTTTGTTAATGTAACCCAAATGCTACTGAGACCTACCATATAGAAACCATATATTTTTTAGGGAAATTGGGCTGAATAGCCTTCAAACACTTTATAATTCACTCAGTAACCAATTACCCTAATACACCAATATATCGTATGTCTTTTATATAATAATACTAATTTACCCTTTTTCATAACCGGTAAAACTTGCAAACAAAAAATAAATTAAAATAATAATAACTACCTAACACAAATACATCGTTGGCTTTTGAGATTCACATAACTTGTAAAAAGTGAATAGTTTATCTTCCATTATTGATTCACCGTGTGACTACCAAAACCATTTCTGGAGCAACTTTGCCTGGGAGATAACCGTCTGTTCGCTTGACTACTAACGTGAAGCTTCACTACATCTGAAATCTATGGAGTTGCCGACAACGTTAACGGTGCCACGGCGAGGTTCGTCAACTCTTCCTCAATCTCCTTAACCCCTTTGTTTTACTAGGCAGTTATATGTATTATTTTCACTAATGTCGTCAGATACACTTATGTTTTGTCGCCGTGATGACCCAAAATTGATCGGAGAAGATGAACAGTTTTTGTTAAATAGTGTTATATTCTATTATATGAATATAGAATAGAAATGTAAAACAATATGTATTATGTTTATTCTATTCATGTTATGTAATGCGATATATGATGTTACTATACTATTTTATAATGTTTCGTTCCATTTGACGATTAATAAAGAGTGTTTTATTTTGTTTAGAGATATAGTTTGTAATTTTCTTAAGTTCTAATAATCGTTACATGTTTTTGAACATGTAAAAATCGTATTATGATCCATATTGTATAATTTAATATTACATAATAAAACTTAATGTTACATAATATTCTGTGTTTTTTAGATTTTGATATTTGGTTTTAAGATTTATATTTGGGTTTAGGTTTTAGGGTTCAGTGATTAGGGTTTAATATTTAGAAGGTGAGGAGGTATAGTTGGGACAACATTAACTTCTACCATGCAATCTTAGACATTTTATAATTTCACTAATATGTTCTACACTAAGTATTTTGTTTTATTCTATTTGAGTTTACGGTTTATATTTGAGTTTATGGTTTATATTTGGGTTTAGGGTTTATTGATTAGTGTTTAGGTTTAGTGATAATGGTTTAGGGTTTAGTATTCAAAAGTTGAGACTGAGTTTAATATTTAGAAGTTGTGTGTGGGTTTAGAGTCCTAGAATATTTCAGTGATATAGAATACATTCTTTACTGAAAATCTTATTTTATCTATTCATTTTACTGTCATTCAGTTACATGATCATAGTTTATATTAGGGTTCATGATTTAGGAGTTGGAGTTAGAGTAATGTTTAGTATAAGGATTGTGAGTGTGCTTTAAGTCCTCCTATACTACTTCAGCGGTATAAAATAGAACACTCATTGCATATGTGCTCAATAAACATGTAACGTGGATGTCTTTTTCTTCTTTCATATGAGATAATTTCGGTCACTCCTGACCATATATTATTTGTGATATATTTTACCGGGTGACTGCAAATAGAAAGGGTATAACCGGCTCACTTTAGGTGTAAATGTTAGATTCTTTATTATGTCAAAATCAGTATCATCTACTTAATTTCACTTCCAAGTTTGATTAGATAGCAAATAAGCCCTATTTTTTAACACAGAGAAATCATATATTCAAATTTATTAGAAGAATACTCTAGAATAGACCTAAAAAAAGTTGTCATTAAAATGGTTCTCAAGGAGAAAATTGATTAAAATAGACTTTATTAATGAGTGTAAATATATATTTGAACCCTTTAGGTTAACTAGTTTAAACTTATGATTTAGAGTTATGGGGTGAGTTTTAGAGATGAAGTTTAAAATTAAAAAATATTAAAATTTTTAAAAATAATAAGGTTTATACTGTTCATTTTTTTTTTTTAATGTCTATTTTGTGACAATTTTTTAAAAAAAAATCTGTTTGAGATATTTTCTCAATTTATTATCTACAATAGTATGAAACATACATTATTACAAAAGCCATTTTTTTGACCTTTCGAGTCTTGGAATCACAAAAGACAATCCCCTTACGGACTCTCTAAATCCTCAACTGGCGATACTTCTTTCGTGGTGTTTGTCAAAACTCCAACGGTCGGAGAATCACACTTTGCTACATACTGTTGCACCACCAACACCGACGCAGACGTCGAAACACTTTCACTTGAAGTTAACAAGTTCCCGACCGGACCAAGCTCTGGCGTGTCACTTCTTACCACGTTTAACCCTGACGCCACCGAGCCTTCCGGTGACTTCCCCACCAAGAAAAGATTGCTTCTTGAATATTCTTTTATAACCTCGCATATTTCATCGTGACATTTCACTATCTTGTCTTCGTAAATGATCTGAGAATCGATGTCGGAATCAGATTGAGAGCTTCCTGGTTCTTTTAACCTTTCTTTAAGTTCGTTTATAGTATCTACATCAGTCAACCTAGTTTCCCCTGAAGAACCGGGTTGCTCTTCGGTTATCTCAAGCCTCACGTTTTCCGGTTTAAGTTCCTCACTAGGAATAAACCGAACAACGGTTAAGCTTATACCAGGATGTTCCGCCATGCGCACCGCAAACGCTAACGCCTCGCGATCATCATTCCCTCCAAAAAACAAAACCGTTATAACCAACGTGAAATCACTAGACGCGACTCGTGTCGCACCACCAAGCCCACGATCAACAAGAATCGCGACAGAACATGGAGCTTCCTCCATTACCTTCTTGTTAATCAAACGGTAATCGTTCCTTGTCGTCTCCCACGTTCTATCTAACCTAACGTGCTTGTGAAACGGTAGAATCACCATAGCGGTGCGTTTACGTTCAGCGCTTCGGCATATATCTTCATGTATAGTAGCCAACGCTGAGATAGCCGTCATTGGACGCACTGAGACACGGCAAAGTCTCTGGAAAGCCTCGAATGCGACCACCACCATGTCGGAAGAGTTTCCGGTTTTGTCTTTGTTCCAGAAAGGAAGACCGTTTCTCCTGACCTTGTGTGCCATTAGTATAGCAGATGATCTCTCCGAGAGCTCCATGAGATGCATCGCGTAGACTGATAGACTTTCTTTACGGTTCCTGCCTCGAGATGCTTCTATGAGGTTGACTATCGTGGGAATGTTCATTATGCTCTGGAAACAAAACATAAGACAAAGCGGTTTTTTGGACTGGTTCGTGTCCTCGACCGTTCGGTTATTGTACTCTCCTTTGGTTGAGGATTTACCCGGTTTATAAACCGCTAAAACTAGAGGAGTCGTCATGAACGTTGTGAATATCGCCATTAGAACCATTATAGCAAAAACTTGATCGTTCAAAACCTGCGAGCGAGCAACATAAAAATCAGATAAACTATGTATACAAATATATTGATGGGAAAATCTAAAAATTAGCATTTCTAAAATAAATGCAAAGAATAGCACCTAATAAAAAATTCCAAAATAACACTAATATGACAAGAAAAATATTAAATTATTTTAATAACTAAACACTTATCCCACCCTGCCTCTTATAGATACTAAATCATAAATCCTAATCAATAAACCTAGATTCAAATATAAAATAAAAATGTATTTTAATTTTTAATTAATACTATTTTAGGTTTTTTTTATGTGCTAGTTTTTCCATAAAAACACAGCCAGACCTGAGCTCATTTTTACATATTAATTTATTAAAAATTAATGTTGTTAACATAATATATATGAAAATTATAGAAACTTTTGTAAAAATATATATACTACTTAAAGATAGATAATTTGTTCTTGTCTTTTATTTTTGTTTTCTTTAGATAATTTTTTCATATTTGTATATTTTAGGTATAGTTTTAATATTTGTTTTGTTTTTACTACTAAAAATAAAAATTTTGAATGGGCCCAATAATACCTCACCCGGCTCTGCATAAAAGCATGATATGAATTCTATAAGACTTACCCCTCTGTCTTTACCAATGTTGAGGACAATAAGCTCCACGAGGCCTTTTGTGTTCATCAAGAAACCTAGTGCTAATGACTCGTCAAGTGGAATCTTGCAGTAAAGAGAAACCGCCACTGTGCCGACGATCTTACCAAAACAAGCATTGAAAATAACCAAAACCAATAGTCCCCAAGACTGAGCTCCTTGTATGGTCGCCACATCTGTCTTCAAACCACTAGACACGAAGTAAAGCGGCAAGAAAAGACCTGACACGAGATCCTCAACTTTCTCAACCAAAGAACTCGCGAAGTTACCTTCTTTAGGGAAGATAACACCGATCACAAACGCACCGAACAGCGCGTGGATCCCAATAAGGTCTGTAATGAAGCTAGCCGCAAGAACAATACCTAACGTGAGACACACGTAATGTTCTTTAACCGGTTCCCCTTCAGGACAACGTTTTGCGAGCCACTTCATCCCTGGCTGCACGGCAAAGATACAGAAGAGGACAAACCCGCAACCCGCAAGAAACACCCAGAGAGATGTTAACGGAGAGCTCCCCTTGCCGGAGAGAGCCACCGCGAGAGCAAGTAGAATCCAAGCTGCAACATCATTAACCGCGGCTGCGGACAGAGCTATCTTCCCAATATCAGTTGTAAGAAGCTTGATCTCAGCGAGAATGCGAGCCAAGACGGGGAAAGCTGTGATGGAGAGAGCAACACCCATGAAGACAAGGAAAGGAGCTTTGCTGACACCATCAGCAATGGAGCTACGGAGAGCAAACGAAGTTCCGATGCCGAAGATGAAAGGGAGAGTGATTCCAGCTAGAGCGATGGAGAGGGCTTTCTTTCCGGTTCGCTTGAGGGATTTGGGGTCGAGCTCGAGACCAACGAGGAAGAGGAAGAAGAGGAGTCCGAGGTTTGCAAGTGTGTCTAACACCGTTAGACTCTTTGCTGGGAAAACAGTGTTGAGAAACTTTGTGCTCTTCCCAAGAGCTGATGGCCCTAGTAATATTCCACCCTAAAACATAACAAGACACAAACTTAAAATTCCATTATATTTTCATAAAAACATGTACAATTGTGTATCACTACTATTTGGTAATATAAGAAAAGTTTATGAAAACATTTCTTCCAAAGTTAAAAAATACTCCGTCCTTTTTTCAAAGATTTACATTTTAGAATTTTCATACATATTAGAAAAATATATTAAACTTTAATTGTAATGCATTATTTTTGTAATTATTTATTTTTCACAATTTTCTATAATAATTTTGATAAAGACAATTAATTTTCTTGAAATTTATAGTTTATATTAAATAATGCATTGAAATTGTAACAAATTATAACTTTTAAAATATTTTTTTCTATAATATGAATTTAGAGCATATCTTCCCACATTGACGAAATTAAATTGGATAATTCTCTCATATAGTTTTTTAAGTTTTTGTCACCAAAATAGATTTTAAGAAAAATGATCGAAATAATCTTTTTTATTTTAAAATTTTTAATATGTGTTTTATCTTTTAAAATTTTAAACCTCACCTCAAAACTCCATCACATAATTCTAAACTTGATTTTAAATTAGTTAATCGTAAAGATATAAAAATATATTGGTCATTTTTTTCTTTCAGAACTATTATAGAATAATTTTCAATTATAAATATTATAATGTGTGTAATATATACACTCAATCTCAGCGAATTTAGTGGAATAAAGTGAATATTCTGATGAAAAATCCTCGGAATATACGTCATTAAATATCATCGACGAGACGACGACTAACTCAAGCTTATGATTGGTGTAGAGTCGTTAACAATAATGCTTGTCCTTCAGTTATTGATCAATTTAGTAACCACTTTGACTTTTGATGAGAACACAAAAGAATAAAGAAACATTACCACTATCTCGGCGATGACACGTGGTTGCCGGAGAGGACGGAGGAGGAAAGCAAGAAGACGAGTAAGAAAAAGAACGATGCAGATCTGAAGTATCAGAAGAGGCAACGCATAATGCAGAGGATTCTCTGCTTGAAAGACTCCATTAGAGGTTGCTTTCATTGGTCCTGGACATGTTGTATGGTTTGTTTTCATACTTTTTTTAGTTATGACAAATACTGTAATTATTATATGGGAGTGAGAGAGATGGAGTCTATGGCCGTTACTAGGGTTCTTTATATAGCCTCCAGTCTAGAGAAATACTCCTGATAATACCTCCTGACTGCGCGGGAATTATTACTTCTTTCTTTTATACTTATAGAAAACATTATCCGAACGCTAGGGTTGGCAACTAATAAAAGAAGAAAACAAATAAATATTCATTCGACCTCTTTGTAAACAGGTCTCAAATGCAGGGCACAACAAGGACCAAATATTACTATAATTTTCGGTATTTATGATTTGATTTGTATTTTACGAATATTTTATTTATTAATTTGCTTTGTTTCAAAAATACCAATATCCAGATAAATTATGAATATTAGCAAATATTTATCGATATTTGAGAATATTTATCGATATTTGTTCGGTACAATAAATTTTTAAAAAAAATATACAAGCCTATTTTTCTAAAAATATATTTTTCATAATATAATAAAGAAAATTACCCTAAGATGGACCTAAAAATGTTTTTGTTATCAAAATAACATTTAATGAGAAAAATGATGAAAATAGATTTATTAAATGGTGTATACATTTATATCTCTTGGGTTAACTAATCTAGAGTTAGGTTTAGAGTTACGGGGTGAGATTTTGGAGATGAGTCTTAAAATTAAAAAAAAAATATTTTTTAAAATAAAAAGAAAAAAAAAAACTAAAATAAAAAGGTCTATTTTGATCATTTTGAAGGTTTATTTTTGTGATAAAAATTCAAAAATGTTTATTTGATAGATTTGCTCTATATAAATGAAAAAATTAATGTAACTATATATTTTCTATTTTTTTTAAATTAAGATTTTGTTATAAAACATTCTTTGTTAACAAATGTATTTTTCTATGAAGGTGTTATATTCGTTTCTTAATTTAATATTCTTATAATTAATTTAATAAAAAAATATGCTAAAATAATAATTATATAAGATTATACATTTAAAATATTATAATTAATTATAAATGTACATCTATATGAATAAAAATCGGAGCGGAGCGGATATCCGTCTCTAGTTTTTTTAGTATTTGTGATTTGTTTTAATTTTAACGGGTATTGATTTTTATTATTTGTTTTGCTTCAAAAATCTACGGATATTCAAAATTTTGGGATTGAATCAAAACAAATAACGAATTAAATCAAAATTACCGAATAAAATACTGTGCCCTACTCAAATATATCGTCTCTCCTATCGCCATCATTACTCAAATGTATCGTCTCTCCTATCGCCATCATTAGTCACCGTTCTATCGACTTAAAGTTGACCAAAAGCTTCCTTGTCGAGTTTTCTACCTTGCTCTTAAGCATATAAGCAACACCGACCCCCATTTTTTATACCTCAACTGGTGTAAATTAAATGGAATTTATTGAGGTTGATATATGTAGCACAAATGAATGAATAGGATTGAATAAGACATTTAGTTTCAAAGAGCATGTCTCAAGCTTTTGTACAGTTAGTTTAACCCGTCATATGGGATTATTATTTTGGAACCCATTTAAATGTGATCTGAATCGGATTTAGATCATTGGTTGTACTCTTTCCATTCCCGAAAACAAGATTTTTTTAGAATTTTTATGTTTATTAAAATTATAACTAATGTTTACGATTGACTATATTATTTATTTATATTATGCAGTTTCAATAACTATCAATCAATAAAATTTAATCAGTTTAAATATTCTCAAATAATGTATCTTAAAACATACACATCACTAACATCAATTAATAAAAATATCTTAAAAATCTAAAAAAATTATCTTCATAGATCAAAATAAAAATTTAGAAAATCTTATGTTCGGAACGGAAAGAGTTTTATTTTGGAGTTGGCGGGCCTGTTAAACATCTTTCATATTAAACGTGTATGTTTTTATACTTGTAAAGTGCGCTGTTTGAATGTGTCTGTTTTTACTTCAAACTGAATCAGCTAACCTTACACATGTCCTTAGTATAAAAACCTCTTTAATTTGACCTATTTGGCTTCAAATGAATTCACTTTTGGAACGAAAAATATGTTTTGGGTCAACTTGAACCCTATAACTATTGTAAGATTGATTCAAGACAAAAGCTACTAGTCTAAAATATATTGCAGTTCAAAATGAACAAAAATTTAACAAAAAACATGTAGGCGATAGTCATCAAGAATAATGGTATGGTTATTCAGGAAACGTATCATATTGGTTATAGTCCCCGGTACTCTAAAAATTGTCAATGGTTCAATAGTATCTATTACTGTTTGTTTTGAAAGAGAAACTTAAATATTAATAGCGGAACAGACTATCCGTTCAATTAAATAAATAAAATTTCAACGATACTTGGAATGTCAGATTGCAAATCTGAGTATTAGCGTTTAATGAGTTAATGTCAATGCTCCGTTGATTGAAAACATATAGAAATGTTGGTTGGTTATTGGTTCACTTAGAAAATTTAATTTTAACATAAATAATGAAAGCGGTATATAAACTATATTGCCCAATTATTGTCATGTCTCATATAAACGATTATACTAATGTTTTAAAATGTATACACATATATATTATCATTAACCTGGAGTTGTCAAAAACTTTTGGATATTCAAGAATTTTTAACTATGACTCATATGAATATGTAAGAAATAACTATGACTTATATACTACTTTTATTCATCTTTTCCTTCCCCCTAGTAATGTGTTTTAGTGTATAAAATAGAAAAAATCGTGGTACCATACTCATCTACGCTCTGAATGTGCACTGTGCAGTATACACCTGTACGTATTATGTCTGTCACGTTGAAGGGGTAAGCCAAATATTCAAATGAACAAATTACGAGCCGGCAATATACAAAAATAAAATAAACAGATGATGTAGTTTTGACGTGAAAAAGAAATACCAATGATTATGCGTGGACATATAGCGCTTTCGGGCATGATAAAGGGTTATCGAAACTTTAAATTAATACAGAATAATTAGTTTTTAGTCCTATAAATCGCTTTCTTCCAATAAAGTCAACCAATACATTGATGATAATACCTTAGCAAGACTTACTATTCAAGGGTCTTAAACTAAATGAGAATTCTTTTTTAACTTTCAACTTCAAGTTTTTTTTTTCATTTGTTAATAACAAACACAATACATCAACAATAACAAGAGCAAACCCGAAACAACACTACAGGTGACAACATTTACATGAGAGATAAAGGATGAAGACCATAACTGAGGCACGAAACAAATAATAAATCTCCAAGAATTGGGTGCTCAAGAACTCATTCAAGACCAGCAATATTAGGCAGTACTCCCCAGAACAAGCAAGAACAGAATTGTAATCAAGACAATGCCAAATCCATCAACCGTCTAATTGAACAGCACCACAAGAAGAAACAAGCCTCAGTAACAGACAAGGATGAAATACTAAGACACAAAACCATGGAACAACACTTGCGTCAAAACTGCTCAAAGTTACAACAATCATCCGAATTCCACATATGTAAGGAGAGCAGTCCAAGGCCTTGGTCTCCTATGGCTCGGCAAAACTATTGAAACCCATAAATAGGAGACGAAGGAGGAGAAGAGGCTTATATGAAGGGAGAAGGCACGACTTCAAATCAGTTGGATGATGTATCATGGGTTTTATGGATTTTGACTATGATATAAGTTCAATTTTAGAGTTTTTAGATTTTTTAGAGACTTTCTAAGTCATTGTAGATTCAAGTATGTTGTGGACAAGATTGAAAATTCTGAAGAACTTTGGAACATGAAGAGAATTGTAGATGAAAAGAACAAGTCATATTTTCTTCTTTTAATTTAGTGTCGGTCAACATCCATCATGAGAAAGAATTCTATATGAATTTTAACAAGTTTCAAGATATTGAAGATTGGCTCAAAGCTTCCACTAATATTCAAACAAGTCTTTTTCGTGTTTTAGATTATATTTAGATTTTAAGAGTTATTGTAACATCATTCATACTTTGAAGAGAAATTGTTAGAGTTTTTGGAGTGACAAATCAGAACTCATAGAAAATGATTCCGAAGTCCTTATTTCTCTTTGATTTCTTATTGCAATATATTCAATCAATAGTTTTTTTCATTAATAATATATGAGTAATTTGCTTGTTAGATTTGTTGTTTTTCAAAGGTTAAAGATGAATTGTTAGGTTGGATATGATTGTTAGGGTAATGTGATAGTTCTCCATGTGGATTTAACTTAATGCTAGTTCTAAATTGACAACCTTAAATTTAGATCTTGTGATAATTGGTAGACATCAAAGTGCTATTGAATTCCCGACTTAATCTTTGATGAACAAAATTTTCATCTACAAAGATATTTGGTTACTGGATTTTGTGAACTTATCAAACTTGTGTTTGATGTTTGTTTGAATTGGAAAATAAATTCATAATCTAGGATATAGACATAGATGATCTCTGCAACGAGAGTTGATTGATTTGAATAATGTGGTTTGAGTTCAATAATAATTCTAAATCAAACACTTAACAATTTATTTCATTTGTAATTTTGATTTACCTGAAAGTATTCCTAAGTCTAGCGTTTTTTCTCATCAAACTTATAACCTTTTTAATTTTTAATTTTTGTATTTTATTCATGTTTGTTTAGCTTTATCTAAAGCTGATATTTATTTGAAAGATCTTGAATCTATGTGAATTTGACCCACGAATACTAAAATGCACCTCTGAATTTGCAAAATGGCTCATTATAGATTGTATTTGAGCATATCTTTGGACGGCGGATATTAAACGGAGGAGAAGACCCATTACCACAACCGTATTCGGACACACTCATAAGTTGGAAACACGGAAAGCGGAATCGGTGACAAAAAACATAAACGAACAATAAACAAACCCTAGTGCCAAATGGTGTGGAAACCGTACCACCAGACTTGACCGTTGAGGCGCCATTGTCGATGGATACTCTTATTACCTTCAGGTTGACTACTCTGAATTTGTAGAACCTTACAACATGTTGCTTATGAGAACCAGAGAGACAAACTATTCCCCCACTGCTTTGACCACCACTCCTCCAATTAATACACCGCCTCTCAAAGAAGAAAATTGCCGATAGAGGAGGCTTTTCATTGGGCCATGCGCCAACATCACGAAGGGACCGCCGTAAATCTGAAAAATTAAATAAGAAAAAAAAACAAAAGGTAATAGAGCTAAAGGGAGAGAGACAGTCTCTAGACCAACACTAGCAGGACGCCATATCAGAGGAGGGGAGCAGCACTTGAGGAAGAAAAAATGTCAACTTAGAGAAAGGTTTTTCAGGCCCAATCTTGCAAAATCATATATATAATGAGGCTCTTTTCTCTCTTTTGAGAGTGTCCACGTGGACAATTCTTAATGTGTGTGGGCCCCAAGTTTTTGTCTGATTGCAATTAATTTTTCTGGTTTCATGTTCGGTTATGTGATATATATGATTTGCTGGGTTATGTGATATATATGATTCTGAATGGACTTCCAAAAATATAAACGAGTTTAAATAACATAATTAAGCCCATAAAATTTGTCAAAGCTCAACACTCAACGTCTCTTCCTCTTTCCGCCTTCATGTATTCTATCGCCACACAAATAAACCCTACTTATGTGTGTTTAGAAGGTCATTCATCAGCCTTTAGATCTACCGTTTTAGTTAGGGAAAATATTCAATCCAGATATCAAGCTTCAATTCTAATTACTACACCTAACGTTTCATCAAGCTCTCCCCAGCCGTTTCAGAAACTTCTGGTCTAATCCTATAAATATATGCCCCAGATGACACAAATCATCACTCCATGTGCGCACTTCGCATTCTTAGATTTGGCATCTTTTATATTCATTCATGAGAATCAAGTAAGAGGGCAACAGAAAGTCTTCAGCAGCAGAGGAGACGCGGTCAAGTATTCTGTTTTGCATTTGAATATTATGCCATATGGATGGAACACCGTGCCCGTGGACCAAGCAGGGCATGGCTAGCTGCAGAGGAGCTGAGTCAGCATCAGCGGCTTCGTACCACACTGAAGTAAAGCGATCGTCGATAAAGTCCCGGTAAGTTAGGAGATTTGTTTGGTTTGTATATAGTAGTGTCGTTTAAATATTATATTTTTTGGCATGAAATTTTTGTGTGAGTAGTGATAATATTTAGTAGCAGAGTTTTTACAGTTTGACTTCAATGTTTTGTTACATCTGTATAATAATAATGATCACCTTTGAAAAAAAAACTTTTCTGTTGTGCTAAGGTGAAAAACAACGAATTCACATTGATTATTAGTGAAGATTCAGTGTTCATTGTTGTTAAATAACTTATTCTCTCTTTCATAAAGGAAAGATATTATTATTGGCATCATCAGAAATATTAAGCCGATGATGCCTTAGTGACAAATGCCACATCCTATTAGTGTATCTAAAACATCCCCCTACTAAGGTTGTGTAAGTTTAGCAAGGACTGCGAATTTACTGGCATTTGGGTTTTACACAGAGAAGGTAAAGTTAATGGATTATGTAAGAACTGGAAGTGCAGTTTGTCATCATTACAAAGATCTACACATTGCCACGTAAGGTTTCAAAACCAGTGGGATTTTTCAGGTAGAGGAAGGTGGGTTTGAAGATCAGTGAGCTTTTTTTTAGAGTGTGCATTTGGAGTAGGCTACAAATGTATTACCGTATCAAAATCATTTACAATGTTCGTGGTACACACATGGACTTAGTTGATGATGTTTGTTCTAAATCTTAAAATTCATAATGTAACTGTTGGATCTGCAAATCATCAGGTTATATTGTTAATTTTCGAAAGTTGGTTATTCTTACGTTTGATGATCAACTGGAATTGAGATCATTTGTTGGAGTACTCTACCTTTTTTAATTATAACAAATGGTGAACTTTGTATAGAAACGATAAATCACTGATAAGTGATAACAAAGAAGAAAAGAAGACAATGTTGGCGTATGCACCTACTAAAACCATCTCACTGTTTTCCTCAAAAACCTGTTTTAGTAAATACTAAGAAAAACTAAACCTGAAAATGAGAATAATAACTTTAGTGTTAATTATTTTTTGTGTGTTGTAATTAAAGACTTCATAGTCTTATCAAAGCGTCATTTAGTAATACAAAGACAAACGATTCCCTTCGCCCCAATGTCAACTCCTACATCTCCACCATTCGTTGCCCATGAAAATGTGGGAAGTCAAGAAGATCGTGCAAGAAAAACAATTATCACATTAGCAGAAATACAATTTTTTTTAAAAAAATGATTTGAGAATACATTTAAAATAAACCTACCAGTATCCTACTAAAAAATCGAATCACACCAACTCAAAATAAACATTTTAGAAAGAGAGGAAATAGTAAGTGCAAATAAATACACCCTTTTGAAATGAAGCCATAACTGAAAAGAAAAACTAAAGTTACAATAACATAGGACCAGTCCATGCCATTGCTGTCGAAAGTAAGCCCTCTTTCACCCCAAAAGTGGAGTTCAGTTATTTTAAATTTATAATGCACCAGTCGCTAACCTATATCAACTAATCAAGCTTTTGTTCGAAGAGAGTTGTTTTACTCAACAGTACTCGGATAAAGTGAAGAAGCTATTGGTAACTTTTTTGGAGTCCATGTTTGGGGTTCCTTCTAAAAACAATTTTATAGAAGCGAGTCGACTAGATATGTTTCTCCAGAGAATTTTGATCTTCAGCAATATTTATACATGTTATGAGAGCAGTTCTATAGAAAATTTTGATAGGCATACAACACCCATAAACCCCGCGCTTGCGCGGGGTTGACGAACCCTAGTTAAGTTTAATAAGACAATCCGATGGATATGATTGCATTATTCAATTATATTAAATATCCCACATCGCTTATGCAAAGGATCTTTGGGCAATATATATAGTATGTGGCAATCTTCCACTGTTGAGCTAGCTTTTGGGTTTGAGTTAAGCCCATTATTAATATGGTATCAGAACTCATGGTTTAGTTCAGCATATAGTTTTTTTTACAAAACAGTTTCCTATCTATGTAGCCTATAAAAGTGGCCCATATTGTTGAGGTATTTCCGAGATGTTGGGTTTGGATTGTTTCCTTTGGACCGTTTCCTACCCATCGAGGAGGCCTATTAAATATCCCACATCGCTTGGACAATGTATATAGTATATGGTAATCCTCCACTTTTAAACTAGATTTGGGGTGTGAGTTAGGTCCAATACTAATAAATTAATGGCTCAAATCTTCAGAAGAGAGTTGTTCAGTTTTTAAAAAGGTTCATTTTATTCACTTTTTGTTATCCACTGTGGACTTATATCAATTCAATATCCAACTTTTTACAGATTTTTTTTTTCTGTAAAGCCCGAAACACACAACAAATTTTGCAACAAAAACAGAGACTATGGGCTTTTAAGTAGATTGTTATCCAAAAAGAAAACTTTTTAAGTAGATTATATAAAGGTGACGAAGTATTGATCAATCATAGACGATAAATAATGAATTTGAACAAATAAAAATATATGAGTCATATCATAGTGAGCGAGCATACATACATAGACTTTCAATGTTTTATAATCATGTATGACGTAGTTTAATACAAGGATTCTTTTTTTTTGTATTTCAACTTGTCCAACCTAATAAACCCATTATTATCCTACATATATGACGAGATGCACATAGCTTAGATTGTGGGTTCAATTGGTGTTTAGTAAAGTAGTAACAAACAGAAGAAGAACAAAAACAAGGTTAGGCAGTGATGTGAATGGTTTTAGAGTTATATAAAGAATTGTAAATAAAAAAAAATAGAGGAGAATAAGTATTACATTAAGAGGAAAGAGTTAATTTGTAGTTTGTGTTTCTCATAAATTACTATAATAAAAATAAACAAAAAAAAGATCCAGTATTTTATATTTTAGAAACTCCACCAAATAGTTTTTCGTATAAGAAATTTAAAAAAAACTATCAGATTAGGTTTTTCAAAATTGTAAGAGATTGAAATATTTTATTATATTAAATTATGAGAAACCTACCAAATACATTTCAATACGTACTATTTTCTATTAAATTTTTAATAAAAAATATTTGACCCAAGTCAACTTTTAATTTTTAAGTTTTTAAGAAAAAAGAATCAAAGAATTAATCAACACGTACATATTCAACGGCCCATTAAGTTATTAAAAGGCCTGACATGGAAAGAACTATTGGGTTTTATCAGGCCCATGTTATTGTGAGAAATCATATCTGAATCAATACTATGATCTGAAAACACGCTCCTTCGTCATCGTAATCTCATCTCGTCTTCTCTCTCGCAGAACCAGGGTACGTCTCTTCCTAGATTTTGGGATCGCATTTTTAGCCAAGAGGGTTCAATTTTAGGATCATGATTCTTGGGATCGTATATCTCATTTTTTATTCCGACCTGCTTCGAATCATTGGTCAAATTGTGATTTGAGCTTTGTTTTTATTAATTTGATCCGATCAACCCTTTTTAGATTCATGTGTAGACCTTTGTTTCAAAGTTGTCATTCTTTTTGGATCCTCTGATTTGGTTTACCTTGTCCGATCATTTTGTGGTGTTCTTGTAATTAAAAAAAAAAACAGGCTTTCAAGAAAACATGGAGTCCAGTGGTAATCATGGAGGGATCCAGAAACTGCTTGCTGCTGAACAGGAAGCTCAGCAGATTGTCAATGCTGCTAGGAACGGTAACCACAAGCTCTAGAATCTAAAAAGTTTATTACAGACATACTGTTGTTTCGGACCTCCTCGGGATTAAGGGCTTTGGTCCGAACCTCCTGGTATTCAAAAAAAAGACATACTAATGGCTTTGGTTTAACTAGCATTAGAGCTCATTTTGTATTTAGTTACCAATATCATTGAGAATGTAATACCTTTGGGTTGTTCAGCGAAAATGGCGAGATTGAAGCAAGCTAAGGAAGAGGCTGAAACAGAGATTGCTGAGCACAAAACCAGTACTGAGCATGGTTTCCAGAGGAAACTCGAAGAGGTAAGATTACACATAGAAACACTTATGGTTAAGACATTATAGAAAACATGTTTTCTTACACTTATAGAAACACGTTATTGATGAGAAAACTTGGCTGCGGTAAAAAAAAAACAGACAAGTGGAGATTCAGGTGCAAACGTGAAGAGGCTTGAGCAAGAGACTGATGACAAGATTGAGCAGTTGAAGAACGAAGCTTCCAGGATTTCCAGTGATGTTGTGGACATGCTTCTGAAACATGTCACTACAGTCAACAACTGATATATATATCGCAAGGGAACCATCGTCTGTTAAATGGTGTGAAGTGTTATTTTTGAGTGGATTCATTCATTCATTCCTTTCTTTTAATATTTTGTGGATTCCATGTTTCAACTCTTGCGTTGAGTCGTTGTTTTCATCACTTCAAAAAGACGTATAGAAGAACTTTTGTGTTTGTAATAAAAAAATTGAGAATAAAGGAACCAACTGAATTTTTGTTTCCCTCAAGAAGATGTGTAAGAATGGAAGTCTAAACCTGAGGGTCCTAACAGTGAATCAGTCGAGCATGACTCTCTTTTATGTCTTGCCTTTGTGATTCGAACCGAATATGATCCATGAAAGGGAGGGGTAAGCACCAGACGGATTAGTCTTGATCAATAACAAATTGAAACAAAAAAAAAAGCTAGGCGTTGGATATAATGGCTTATTTGTAAAATATCCAAGAAAAAAAGGAAATTGGTTTTGTAGAGAGAAGGTTGAGAGAGATAGGAAGAAAAAAGAGGTGAGAGAGTGTTGTTTTGGTTAGTGAGTGGATTTTGAATTTTTTTGGTGTTATACCATGCAATTTCTAATTATATATAATGGAATAACAGGTGCAAAGACAAGGTTCAATTGATATCGTTTAATACATTTAGGACAAATGGTTCTAGAAAATGAAGATTGTTTATGATATGGATAAACGACCTTAAAAATGAAGAAGACGGGGTGAAAGGTGGTGATGATGATGAACGTTGATTAACTATAGGATGGAAAGTTTGTTTAGTAATATTTTAACCAATAACAGTGGATTTTGTAACAGAGTTATGAACTGAATAGCATATGATTTGTTATATTAAAAACAAATGCTAGCAAAATTATATATAGGTCAGTAGTATATAAGCCAAAAAGAAGACTAAAAAGTACTTTATAGGTATAAAAAAGGTTTGAAGATTCTTAACTCAACAAAATATAGGTGAGAAAAGGGAATTATGAGAATGAGGATTTTTTTCACATAAGTCTTCAATATATACTAATATAAAAATATTGATAAACTATTTTTTCTCAGTATAAAAATTAAGATTTTATTAACCAAACAGAGAACTCTAAGTCTATGTAGATCAAGTGAGACGGTTGATCGCGAGCACCTCATGCTAGACTATTCGCTCCTTTGTTTTGAATTCTAAGAGTATAAACGATTTCGAAGGTTGCAAAACTTTTTTTTAACCATTGAATTTCTTCTAGGTAAATTACAAAATCAGGTCATTCTTCTTATTTCAAAATCATCTTCTCATTCTTAATATTGATAAACTATTATTAGTAGTATTTTTAAATTTTCCAAATTAAATTTTAATATTTATTTAAGATAATTTGTAATGAATTACTAATGGTTTTAAAATACTTACTGTAAATAATATATTCGAATATACTTCTATTCTATGTTGAAAATTCTTTATTGGAAATGCTTTGAACCTCTTCACATTAAACAAGTGCCAGTTTCCTACGTTGTCTTTGTTTATGCCCAAGTCCAGGTACCAATGAAGTAAAGAAAATCTATATAGTTAATTTCATTATTTTCCTACAAAACTAATATAAAAAGTACAAGATTTGGAGCTTATAAAAGACCCATCACTACTTTAAGCATACTTGTATCCATTGTGTATTTCCATGCTTCCATTAATAAAAAAAATTTTACGCCTCTCTATCTTTCTCTCTCCAAGAACTGTTCTTTTGTTCAAACTCTACCTCTCTCATCAATTTTCTCCATCTAATACATGCATACATACCATCATCGTTTCTCTCTAATTTTTATTTATCAATCTTATTTTCTTCCACAAACTCTCTTATCTATTATCTCTTCCATTCTATCTTACATGCTTATTATTCTTGTCAAAAGATGGATTTAAGAATTTTTCTAAAAAAACTTTTATATGAGATCTAGGGTTTCTTTGTTTTTCTTTTAATTGCTGTATATTTTTCAAGATCATGCTTTCTGGCTTGCTATGGTTCTAGATCTATGGATGTATAGTGTACAAAGATATACGAACTAATCCATACATGTAATTTGTACGGAAAACATCATCTTAGATCACTGTTTCTAATAAGTGTTTTTTTTTGCCTTAATTAAGAGCCGGTGTTTTGAAAAAATGTTGTGTGAATATATATAGATAGGGAGCTTCCTTTAGTCCATTCACAGGTCATGATATGATCCAATTAGCTTCCGACTCATTCATCCAAATACCGAGTCACCTAAATGTCAACTTAGACTCGTTAAATGAATGAATGATGCGGTAGACAAATTGGATCATTGATTCTCTTTGATTGGACTGAAGGGAGCTCCCTCCTTGTGGTATTCTAATATTCTAGCTCAGTCTTGAATTTCCATTCGTCCCTGCAAAAAAACTCCGATTTACTCAAAATATAGTCCCAGAGACATAACTATTCGTCATGTGTGTCTGGTAAAATAAACATTCTATGTTTCAGACTTTCGTGTTGAATATGTGAAGAAAATATGACCATTTGATATCTCTACTTTCTTCAAAACTCTCCCTCCGCTTCGTTTATAACTATCTTTGATGAACCCTAGCGAGAACATTAGGTTTGTTTTTATCTAAAACTAGTATTATTAATCTACCACTAGATTATATTTATGTACACATATATACATGACCTTTGTGTTTTTTTTTTCGTTTTTATTCTCTGTAGTTTGTACTCTGGGAATTAGCGGTTGTAATTTCCAAGTCTATTATTTCTTCTGCTTTTCTAATACATGATGTTTTGTATATCTTTTATTATAAATTAAATATCATTTTCAAATTTTAAGAAAAATGATTAACTTTGATATTGATGACTATTTACATTCTACTTTTATTTTATTATTGGTCGATTTGTGTTGAGATAGATAATTAATAATTTTAAAAATATAAATAGTTAAATGTTTTTAAATTTATGTTTACAGTACTAAAACAATACTCCCTAAATTATATGATGTTTTAAAAAGTTTATGTTGTTTTAAAATATTAGATGTTTTGAGATTTTAAGGTAGTTTTTGAAGTTTTAAGTTTAATTTTAACTTTATTAGAAACTCTTCAACCAATAAAATTTTACAGTTTTTTTTATAATTGATTAAATGATTTTAAAATTATATTTTAATAGTAATTTATAAGAAAATGTAAATTTCTTAATTTTTTGTGCGATAAGGTAAAACATGGTATATTATGGAACAGGAGTAGTATGTAACAGAAAACGGAGGGAGGTCTTTAGATGGCTAGGGTTTTGAGTTAATTGGAAATAATTTTCTTTTTCTTGATCAACGGAAAGAACTTTAAAGAAAGTAAGAAAAATGATGTGTCCAAGAAAAAAAAGGAAGAAAATGATAAAGTTTGGCGACGAACTTAGAGCAGTTCCAACGTGGGATTATTTTTCAGTATCTAAATAAAAATATACTAAAAAAGCAAAAGTAAACGAAAGTCAGAGAAACTGTGAACAAAATATTTCTAACAAATACTTAGATATTGTCCAAATACTTTCAGTCCCCATGTCTGCTTTAGTGGTTCTAGTTTTTGTTAAAATTAAAATGCAATTATTTATCTAAAGTTTGATTAAAATAATATTATTCTTCTTGATTAGATATTTTTTATTTTAACTGAAGTTCTCCTGAAAAGTGTGCTCTTATTAACTTTGTTTTCTCTTGGGGCTTGAAGAGTTAATACTGCAGCAACAAGTTCCCATTTACACTTCCCAATTATGTTCCTCTCTCTTCATTGACATTCTTTACTCTTTTTATAATAACGAAAAATTAAATGTTGGGGCTTCGGTTTTTACTTTTCTAGCCATTAGACGTTTTTTTTTGAAAAAGGCCTTTGGTGTTTGGTCTCCAATTCGAAATTTATGTGTATATATTATCGCTATTAATTTTAATTAACACTCAGTTAAATTATTGGAAATTTGCATGAGAACTTGAGTTCTTTTATGTTGGTGCAAACTGAAATCACGTAATGGAATTGTGTGTGTGACGGCTTTTTGTTAATCAAAATGTATTCTCAATTACTACACAAACACTGTCCCTATGGTCACATGTTACATTGATGTCTACGTGTCGATGTCGCTCTGCGTTTTCTGTCACACACTTCACTTCTTTTTTCTCCTTTTGTTTGAACCAACAATAATTGTAAACTACTCCATATAACACCAAGTTTTTATTTTGGGACGCATTATCCGGGAAAAGGGTCATCGTGATATCATTTATATCATTCTTCAATTTATACATCATTTATAATATCATTGTGTAAATACATAATTATATTTTTGTATAGTTCAAATATCAGAAATTTTATTTAAATTTTTGGTGAAACTATATATTTGTCTCGTCATATATATAAGTTCACACATCATTTAATTTTGATAATCTAGATGTTATATCAACTAATTGTTATGACTAAAATGGCAGGTATACAATATCTATTTTTTAAATAAAACAAAATTCATATTATAAAAATAATTTTTAGAAAATATAATCATTATAAACTTTAATTATTTAGTAAATCAATCAAAAGTTAATAAAATAATAAAAATTTATCTTATACTCCTTCCGTTTTAGAATATTGTATGCTTTTGAGTTTTCACACATATTAAAAAAACACGGAAACTTTAGATTATAAATGTATTATTTTTTGTAATTAGCTATTTTCAATAACTTTTAACCAATCAAAATTCAGTAAACCAAATTAATGTTTTTGAAAGCTACAATTTATCATTATTACTTGCATTGGAAATGTAAAATATAGATTTTTTAGAAACAAATATTTTTTCTAAAACATAGATTATTATGAAACAGAGGGAGTATAAAAGACATATTTATCTTCTAGTGTTTTATTATACCTCCCGTAGAATTTTTCTTCGTTTTCCTCACTTTACTATAGTTTCTTCATTCATCTTTTCATGGTTTTTATTTCCACTATAAATATAGAACTGTTATATTTCATAAATGTTATAGATAACTCTAATAGTCAATCGTATTATTTCTTTTTTCTTATAGATCAGAAAATGATGTCTTGCCTCAGTGGAAAAAGGTAAGAAAATATGTGCATTTTTTTGTCAGCAGAAAATATGTTTATATTCCTTCCCAACATGAAGATTTAAACACATTGTTTGCCCCTTTTTGTTATTCCTAAATTCAAAAACAATCTTAATAATAGAAAGAAACAAACGGTAGAGCTTTTAGCCAAGAAAAGAAAGAAATCAGAAAGTTCGTTAATATTTTTGAAACATGAAGTTCGTTAATATTTACTTTTCTAAGTTTTTGTCATTGTTGCTTCTGATGTTGTCAATTGTCATTGTTCCTTAATAAAAAAAAGGGTGGCTAATTTTTTCTGGAGACTGTTTAAAATGCCAGAAGCTAAAGAAGTAAAGATCCAAAAGTTTAGGTTTACCAGATGCATTCTTCTTCACGGTGGACGTAGGACTATAATTATGAGTGTCACACATCAAATATGCAATCGCAGAAAGAGAAAAAGAGTAGTAAAATCGCAGATGAAAATATAAGAACTTTTAATAGATGTTGATAAAGTAATAAAATTAAAATAAATTATCAATATAAAGTTTGCATACCATAATACGTTGGTGTTGTTTTTATTTTTTCCTAATCTAATATTTATAGTCTTTCGTCTCATTTGATTAGATGTTTTTATAAAGCACACAAAAATATAAATATATTATATTTTACAGAAGAATTGTTATTTGATGTTTTTAAATATCTTTTACCAAAAATAGTACAGAATATCAATAGGCGCATTAATTATATTAACTAAATATAAATTTACATAAAAACTTCAGAAAAATCAAACAATATGAAACAAATAATAATAGTATAGAGAGAAAATTATTTTGTATTGTTAATTTATTTGGAACATATATAGACTCAGAGTGAAATATTCAAGATATCAAAATTAGATGGTTCCACGATAAAAGAGGTATGATAAACAAAATATAGCAAGAACATTCAGATTTTTTTTTCTCCATTTTTTTTTTGTGATGATCTGCCACAAAGTCTACTCAGATTCAAGGAACATAGTACAGTCTGAGCCAGCTCCATCAAAAACAAATCCAATTATCTCCAGCTGAACCATGAATATACCAATCCGGTTTAGATTAATAAGAGTGTCACATTTGATTAACAGATTCAGATCATCAAAGTCTGAAGAGATTATGACTCTGGCTGCTACTGGTTAAAGGTCTGCTGAAAGAAGCCTAGTCACGAACATAAGTATAACAATTACATGTCGTTTGGTGTAATAGTGCCGCCTTATTATTCGCTTTAGGAGCTAAATATGTCAGTTTCGTTAAGCATATCAAATGTTGGTCAGATGAGTCGTTCCTACAAAGAGCAATTCTATATGATCGTGTCAAATCTATATATGAAAGAAAATAAAACTTTTGTTCCTAGCCTCGTTCGTTAGTTGATCCGCTCGACCAATTTTGCTCCGGAAAATATGAAACAGATTCGCGCTCTTGAAACTATCATGTAGACTCCGTAAAGTATCAATCTCTGAAGCAAAATTTGGCTAGTTCATCAGGTTCGTAGTCATATCCACTAAGTCTGAGCAATCCGTCTCGAAGTGGATCGAGGGGATCCTCATGTCTCTCATACATGAGGCCGCCTAAAGTAATCCTTCCATTTCAGTATAAAAGGCCGAGAGGCTTCAATTGCACGCACATAGTCCGAAAGATTTCATACTCATGTGATCTCTAAGACTCCACCCTAGGCCACTAACATTATCATTACCGATCCATGAAGCATCGATTTGGCAAGTTGGGTTTCGAGATATCCAATGGGATATTGTCTCAGCAATTAAAGTATGAGGGTCGTCATGATCCTCGTCCCGTTCCTACTCTTTTTGATTAGCCTTTCTCTAACTTTTTGTCTTAAGGGAAACTAGTTGGAGAGTGTCGATCGGAGAAATGACTTTTCTATTAAAATTTTTTTCATTACTCGCCTTCGGATGTACCAACTGATCCATAAGAAGGTGTCCAATTGTGGTTCCAATGAGGCTCACCTCTTTTCTTTTCCAAAACATAAAGTTCAAAGTTTGGTATATAGAAGTACTCGGGAAGTAACCCAGAAAGGACAAATATTCCGATAAAGCCCAAACATGCAGGACTGGGGGCATTTAAAAAAAAGATGGTTAATCGACTTCACTGAATCACCACATATAAGACAACTCCTATCGGTACCAAGGTGTCTATAGATGAACCTTTATGTCGTCGCCACATATCCATAGAGGGGCTGCCACATAAAATGTTTTATCTTGCTTGGAGCTTTTGTCTTTCACAAATGGCTTTGTAGGCTTGCGATACTTGGTTTTAGAACACGGTCTTAAGTGAGTTGTAACTTGGTCGATCTAATGAGGTTATATCCAATTTTGACTTAATATACTTCTGATTTTGTGTAATTCCAAACATATTTATCCAAAGCTAAGCAAGTGAGAAAGTTTCAGTTATAAGTATCAAAAATATATTTTTAGGATGAAAACTTTTTCGTAAAAGATTGGGATCCCAATCTTTAGTACTCCCTCCGTTTTTTTATAATTGACGTTGTAGGGAAAAAAAATTGTTTCAAATTATTTGACGTTTTCAATTTTCTAAGTAAAATTTATTAGTAATTAATATTAGATGACCAATGATATAATAGTTTTTATTTTATTATTTGTTGAATTGTGGTTAGGTAAACAATTAATGATGTTTTTGTTTAGAAAATGATAAAAAATTAAATGTTTCTTAATCTACGTGCATAATCCTAGAACGTCAAATATAAAAAAATGGAGGGAGTATAAGGAATGAACAAGGAGTTGAAACAATCTTATAGACACATTAAGGTAACGCTTTTGCTTTTAATTATACCCCATAAAGGCACGTTTTAAAGTTTTTTTACTCTAGTTTAGTGCTTGCTTCTCATAATTTAACGTTGTCTACACGTAAGAGGCATATACATCACATCATCGTTTCTCATAGGTCCGTTTGCTGGAGAGACATTATGATAAAGAAATCAACTGTATAAAGATCTTACAAGAAGAAGAAATCTCATATTAATAGTTTGATAAAAAAATACAGTTTCAGTACGTTGGCAAATTAAATTATTATTACTTAATTAGAGCACAAGGCCCATTCTACATTTCCACAAGTCTAGCGCAAGATTAGAATATTATGCAAAAATGAAAGAAAAATCTTTAAAATTGGTCCTAGACCTCTGAAATCGAAGTGATATCTTCTTTAGCTAGGCTCCGGACTAAGCATGTTTTAGCATGAATTTAATGTATTGTTAAATTTCCTTAAACTTCATGAATGTTCAGTGATGAAGTAGCTTTGATTCTCCAAGCAAACATCTCCATTGTTCGACGGTATTGTAATTATGTAGAAGACATCAATAAGGACTCCATTCACGTGACAAACTTGACCCCAAATCAAATTTACTTGACCCGGCCTGTATGGCCTCTACGCAACACGCGAATTGATGAATCTTGAATTACTATAATGTATGAACTATAGTTTATTAAAAGAAATATAAGAATATCATCATATCAATATCTCGGTAGAGATAGGGCTGGGATTTTATTCAAAACCTGCGGATCCCGTCCTGTTTGATTCACTGTAGAGCGAGTGTAGATTGAACGATATGAAAATTTGAGTTGTGGTGCTGGGTGAACTTATTTTAAGTGGGGCGAGTACGGATCAGCCAAATTTGAATTGCGTATGCCCGCCAATCCGCATATTAAAGAAAAGATTTTTTAAAAAATAAAAAATAAAAAAATATATAAAATATTTAATATTTATAGAATTTAATTATATTTATATATTATTTTAATAATTTTTTTAAAACTAATCATTATATAATTAAGATTTTTATTTCAATTAATTTAATTAATATTATTCGCGGGTTTGGTAGATTATTCACAAATTTTGACGGAATGGATGCGGGTATAGAATTTTTTGTTTACGAATTATGCCAGTCAAATTCTTGAATCAAATGAAAGATTAGCGAGGCGGATTAGTTCGCAAATGCATTAGGTGGAGAGAAAAGAAAAATTGAATATTAGCAATAGTGGAAATTTCTTGCAAAAAAAAAAAAAAAAAGTAGTCTACTCAAATTTTCTTCTCATCTGTCCATCGACACAGGTAATCTATGGCATTCTTTTCTTCTTATTCCATCATTTCTTATAGTACGATTTGTTGTTTTTCACTGAATTAGTTTTTTCTTCAATTGTGTTCAAGAAAAAAAGAAAGGATTTTCTTCAGTTTTACCATATAAAATATGATTATCTCCTAACGTGGTTCGAAACCAACCATTCACACTGTTGCCAGTTGGTGTAACAGTTGACTTGAATAGTCTTTGGGGAGTGGTTAAAAGCAGCAGTTGAATGTAATTGATATTTTTTCAGAACTGACAAGGTTTAGGTTGCCAAACCTATTATCAGTATAATAAAATGGAAATACTAAAATATGTCGATATCAACATTTGGCCACTATATAACATATTGCTAGAGAATGCACAGTTGTTTTAATTGAGTTTCTATCTAAAAAACTAATAAAAAAGAAAACAGTGAGAGAGGAAGAGTAAAAGAAGAGAAATGTTTCTTCTCTAAAAAACTTGGTAACAATTTTAAGAGGCTACAAAGGCATCTGTCTATTTTTTTTCATTAACTGAAATTTATTGTAATTTTTAAAATTTAATTACTTATCTAACTTATTAATAAAATAATATGAGAAATTTAGTTTGAGATTTACCGATATTGGTTCAAAAAAAAAGTCTTACCGATATAAATACTCTTAAAACATCACTAGTGGGAGTATTTAAATAAATTCTCAGATTTAAAATATGTAATTTAATGAAAGGGTGGATAGGGAGGTTGCATAATGCAAGATGTTATCTGAGGGAGAAACTCTATTGATTAACCTATTTAATATGCAAGATGGTATCTGAGGAGAGGACTCTGCAATCCATATATCACTTTTCTATTGATTAACTTAGTTTAGGTTTAAATTTTAAAACAAAACAAAAATATACTAATAAAATATAGGTAAGAAACTGATTGAGTCTCTTGACCGATAAAATGTTAATAATCAAACGAATTATATTTAAGAAATATTCTTATTTTCTTTTTCAAAGTTTTGATGTTTTATAACAAGCAAAATAATTGAAATAATGCTAATTATAAGTTATAACCATTAATTCTTACTACCATTTATCGTATTGTTACTTTTATTATTATATATTTCCTTTTTATTTAGATACAAACAATTTTTTTAAAAGTTTTTTACTATATGACCAAACCTAGTCAACCAAGTGCATGTACCAAGATTTGATACATATAGATTTCGATGTACCATTTTTTAACACAAGTATTCCGATTTACGAACATGGTGAATTCACGGTTGCAAGAGGTGGTTTTTTCAGTTAGATAGTAAAATAACTTGGTTCTTTAGAGTTTATAACATTAGATATACATTTAAAGGAAAATAACATACAAGAAGATTTTAGAATCTTATGATTGAGTGGCAAGGAAACATATTTAGAGTGCCAAAACGTTGCATGTTCGATCAAAATGAAACATACTAAAACTAAATCACATTGTTTTTAGACACCAAAATGAAAAAAAAAAACTTTTGATTTCAGCTCATTTGCATACACAGAAAAATGGTTTATCCATGAGTTACATTTTTTTTTACTTGGATACAAAAACACATAAAAAAAGAATTGATCAAACAGTGACAAAAGGGTTTTAACTCCTTTATTGGACATAGAGGGCTGTCCCATGATATGACTCTGTCCTTCTACAGCTGTCTTGGTAATTCAACTTCTGCAATTTTATATCGCTTTCATTTTGTCTCTTTCGAATATAATGTATATATATATATATATATATATATATATGTATATTAAAGTTATATAAAACAGAAGTGGGAAGCAAAATTGCAGAGAATCTATGGTTCTCTTGTTACTTGCTTCAGTTCTCTTGTAGTCTTCTCATCATCATATCAGGACCTGTCACAGTAAAATAATTATCTGAAGAAACAAACAAGAATGTTTTGTAAGTTCAACATCATAATAGTTCATTGAAAATTATTAGTTTAATCTTTTAGTATAATGATTATCTCTTCGTTTTTGAGCTTTATCAATGCTGATTTGTTAATATGGTGTTTAACAAAAAGAATATTGACTTCTGAAGTTCATATTCGAATTTCAGTCAATGGGGATAACAATGACCTCTTCAGTGTTTTCTTTTGTCTTGAGAAGTTATATTTGGTTAGAGATTTTTATGAATTTTTAAGAGGTATTTAATTTTATTTGGTGATCAAATGTTGTTTGTATACTAAGCTCGCGGTTCAGTGTATAGAGTTTTATTAAGCATATCATTGTTGTTTCAGCTCCATTATGATATGCCCCTTTATATATATTGTCACACTCACTGGACTGGTAGGTAACTCTAGAGTAGACAATAGGTTTTCTTATAGTTTAGGTAACCCTACTCGGACATTCACAAAATATCCTCCCGAACTTGTGATCACCCTTAGCAACTTCTTTAGTAGCAGTGAGCACATCATATATAAGTAAAATGGGTAATGCATCGACATATAAAGAAATAGTTGATTATTATTTATTTTACAATTTTTAGTATAATTTTTTTAGGGATGAGCATCACATATCCGCTCAAATCTAGTTGATTTAACCGGATTTCAGATTTCTGGAGTTAGAAATTTAAATCTAATTTGCATATTTACAAACTTTAGTTTGAATTTGGTATAGATTTAGTTCAAATTAGTTCGACTTCGATTTCGGATACCCATTTTTACTATGTAATTTTTTAACAAAAATCCAAATATACTTAAATTCTCAAAATTCAGAAATAAAAATAATATAAAACAGAAAATTTTCAATAATTTAAGACTACATAAAATTACTTCAATTTAAATATCTGGATGGAGATCAAATAGATATTTTTAGTTTCTACACATTTCTTTGTTATTTTTAGATATTTACTTGTGACTAATTTGATAAATTTTAGATATTCATATTTTTGAACATTTAATAGATATAAAAGTGAAAATAATTATTATATTTAAGTATATAATTATGAATTACATATTTTTGGTCTCTAAAATATTTTAGTTTAGATCAGATTCGGGTCTGGTTATCTGGACATTAACATTTAGATCCACTAAATATTTAATCAGTTTTAGTTTGTATTTAGTATTACTTTAAAATTAAGTTAAATTAGGTTCTTCATATCCAAATAAAAATGGCTTGTCTTTAGTATTACTTTCAATAAATGTTAAACAAATATTACTGGGCTTATTGAAAGTAATACTAAACACAAATAAGTTTTACGCGGTTTATTTTACATACATGTTCTTCGTTGCGCAACCATTTTTATTGGACATGTTGCAAAACTAATGTAGTGTATAACCAATAATGTGTACTTTTTATAAAAAGTTTTGGTAAATATAATAAAAACACATTACAATCGAGTGAAAGAGGGTTAGGTTTGCGTCGAAAATAATGTGATCTTGTCACTCGACACATGAGTTCTGTTTTTGAATCGATTTCACAATTTTTCTTTCCTTTTAAAGCTTTTCTTATTTGTGTTTTTTTTCTAACAATTTGATTATGTTTTTAATTTCTGGTCTGATATGAAAACTTTGTAAAGAAAAATAATATTTGGCTAAACTAAAGATACGACTTTGTATGTTGTATTTTTTACCTCAATTTTTTTAATTCGGAATCAATCACAATTATTTGTTGCATTTGTGTACATAAACCTCAACCATGACCAAGTACGAAACTTTCAATTTCTAAAACATTTCTTTCCAACATTTTAGTTTATGTGAATTTTAATAATTAATTTTTTTCAACAATGATATTATTCAGTAGTTTTATGAAAAATTTCAATATACTAATATAAATGTTAAAATGCATTAACTAACAATGAATTGATTAAAGAATTAGTGTACGAAACATTAAATTGTATGTGTTGGAATTAAAAAAAAAATAGTGTATAAATATATTAAATTTTAAATGATTGTAAAACTATCACATTAACATTATAGTTTTTAAATGATTGTGAAATGTCAATGTCATTCACGTGCATTATACAAATGATTTTCTTTTGTTATATGAGGATATGTTTTGCGACAACAAAGCTGCATTACATAAACATATCATAGCAAGATTAACCTGAGTCTCTTAAGGTGGGGTTCTTAGTTTTTTAAGAGACGTTTCTTAGTTTTTAACTAAGAAAACCTAAGAATCATCTCTTAAATAAGAACCATAAGAGACGTTTCTTAGCGGGAAAAATATAAAAAAAAATTAAAAAACAAATTAAAAAAACAAATTTTACGTTAAGAACCTCACCTTAAGAGACCCGGTTTAATCATTGCGTTAGAATCGATTCTCATGAATTCTTGATGTGGTGCATAACAATACCACGTGAAGAAAACAAAGTGAGCAAAATCCATAGAACAAATGTGGTTAATATACGAAATATGCATGACATGCAAAAGGGGCAGAAGCCGCAGAACTAACGCATAGGATCAAAAGTGTAAATATATATATATATATATATATTTATTTACAGTGAGATATACTTTTTACATTCTAATTACACTAAGACAGACTTTCACCATGATTAAATACGTCAACCATAAAGGCATTTTTTTTTGTTATTAAGATCTAAAACGATCTAAGAAACTGATATTTCAAATTTTGGAATTCTATTTTTTTTGGAAAATATTAAAAAGAGGTATTTCAAATTGGGTATAGAACGTGAATGCCTTTTTGCTAGAGTGAAATGGAAACACAACTCATGGCCAAGCAGAGACTTCTCTCTTACCTGTTTCATTTTGTTTCAAAAGAGTGAATCTTCACAATATTTTCCATCACCTGATATGACTATTCAGGAACCTTTTCTTTGTCATCGAAAATATTATTCGTTAAAGTGAAATATAAAAATAAAACACATAAGCCAAAGAAAGCATGAAATTCCAAGAACAAAAATTCAAAAGAAAAAGGGGAAAAAAAACAACCTAAACATAGAAAAAATACAATAAACGCCATTAAATACCACTTATATTCAGTACCAATACATATTCACATTTATTCACCTACTTTCAAAACTATAACAACAAAAGAAACTGAAAGATATATCATTGATGAAACTCAACTAGATGTTTTTCATAAAAAAATTTAATCTTGAATAT
Organism: Moricandia moricandioides; assembly: GCA_905132885.1. Classification (NCBI taxonomy): domain Eukaryota; kingdom Viridiplantae; phylum Streptophyta; class Magnoliopsida; order Brassicales; family Brassicaceae; genus Moricandia; species Moricandia moricandioides. The sequence continues at coordinate 207,707 of CAJHQQ010000199.1, read as the reverse complement.
GATATTGTATGCAGTGAATATTTTTAAAAAGTTACAATTTCATACTACCACGAGACGTTTTTCTTTTCTTGAATGATATTAAACAAATTAATGATTAATTTGTACAAGATTGGTACCATTATCGATCTCACCTAATCACGGTGTTGGTTTTGGTCCATCTTTCATTATAATTCTTTCTTTTCATAATAATCAATTTCCTTTGTCGATCACAAAAAAGTTTCATTCATAAAAACAATCCAGAATCATTATTATTACTTTTGAAGATTTCGCCCAATTTATATTTGCTTTTCAGGTGGTCAAAGAATTTCAGAGGCTGAAAATTAGAAATCCTGGAAAAGGTGGGGAATTTATGATTGAATTAGTCAAGTTTCGGGCCTATTCGAGCCCATATTATGGAGTTGGCCCATATTCCAATAAGGATAAGAAGCAAAAAAAAAAAAAAAACACTTGTCGGGGCTCGATGTCTTTCTGTAGCATGATTAACCCGGATATCTTAAGGTGGGGTTCTTAACGAAAAATTTGTCTTTTTAATTTTTTTTCTTTTTTTACATTTTTCCCGCTAAGAGACGGCTTTTATGGTTCTTATTTAAGAGACGGTTCTTAGCTTTTCTTAGTTAAAAGCTAAGATACGTCTCTTAGAAAAGCTAAGAACCCCACCTTAAGAGACCCCGGTTAATCCTGCTCTAAGGTTTTTTTTTTTTTTTTTTATTGAATTACTTTCTGTATAAGGTTTTTGTGGTAATGAAAAACTTAATTTTTCTCTCTTTTATTTTTTAAAAAGAGTTAGTTAATGTACGTGGTTGGTCAAAAAAAAGTTCATGTACGTGATCAGCTTTATCAATCTGCCTGAAAAAAAAATTCCAATATATATTGTGATCTTTTAGGTGTTTATAACATGAACAAAAAAAAGAATATTCTGGTTGAAAACTTATTTTTAAAAAGAAGGGATAATGATTTAGGAAATGGAGAAATAGCGCAATCAGCGGCATGACTATGTTTTCCTAAAAGTAAAAAAGACTCAACACTTTGATGTTTTTTTCTTTGCATGCTTTAATTTCTCATCATTTTATTTCCACTAAAATGTCAAAAAATTTAAACTAAACTTACAAAACTGTAAGGTTCAACAAAGTCCTTGAGAGTTCACAAGGATTATATAAACTTTCATTGCAGGTTTCATATCAATTAATCAAGAGTCTGCAACTCCAATTTCTTTTTTCTTTTATTTGTGTTTCCAAATTGCAAGTTCAGTTTGGCGTCCTTAAACTTAATAAATACTAAAAACCAAACTGAAGTATGATCTAAAATTTTCACTTTACTTTCCATAAGATCTGAAAGTCATTGACAAACCAAACCAAATAGCTTAAGATAATAATATTTAAAACATGCATCATTATAATTTACTTATGGACCTACAATTACATGCCTTTCCTTGCACATCAACTCTAAAGAACAATTTTTCCAAAAGACAAAAGAAAGAAACATGAACTCCAAATCTCTCACTTGTTGTGTTGTGTTCTTGCTACACACAAATTTGTTTTCTTCTACATCGCCATCCTCTCCCATCCACATCAACTCCACAACATCAATCCTCAATGTCACGTTACCACACTCCTTATCTCAATCCCTTGAGGATCTCGCCCTCAAGACATTAACAACTCAACATCACACCGGTGCTTTATACCGAGCTGTCTTACCTAACAATTTATCAGGCATCGAAGTCTCCATCGTCCGTCTCACTGGGAAGAGCCTTTGGAACACCGGGGCAAGATTCAGCAACGTTCTTATTCCGGCAAGGTCAGTTTCGGTTCCTCCTGCAAGAAGAGTCGCTATTGTGTACCAAAATCTAGGGAACTGGTCTAACCATTGGTATACCGTACCCGGTTACCGGTTAATCACTTCTGTTTTAGGGTTTAGGGTATTGGACGTGTCGGATCAAGACAACGTCAAAGAGATCAGTCTGAAGATGAAGAATCATGTAGAGATTTTGTTTAGGGATTTATCGGATGAGAAAATGTTGTCTAGGGTAAGTTGCGTGAGTTTCAAGGCACAAAACAAAGACAAGGAAGCTGCTCGTTTAAGCAGAATGATTCTCCCGGGCGTGTGTTACGGTTCCAGCCATGGAGATTATTCGGTGATTGAACCTTTAGAGAAGGATAACAAGAAGGCGGCTTTGTGGAGGACCTGGTGGTGGTTGTGGATGGTGGGATTAGTATTAGGGTTTGGGGTGTTATGGTTCTTAGGGTTTGTATGTACAATGGGGCTAAGGATTTTAAGAACAAAGAAGATTCAAGTGATGATGGAGAGAGAAGCTAATGATGGTGAAGTGTTTGAGAGCAGATGGGTTGGTGGAAGTAAAATGCCATCTGCTACTGTAACCAGAACCCTACCAGAGTCCGAATCCGGATTCGAATACGGTTCTCATTGATAAATAAATGTTTGGGCCTTATAATTAAATATTGAAAACTACTCTTGCTAAAAATATGTAACCAAAAACTTACTATATATATAGTTTCAATATCTGAAAACTTCATGTACAAACAGAAACTGCTTGGTATACATACTGAGAACTGCTCATTCAGAAGCTCTTATGCTGCTTTATCTTTATGATGTTGACACTGTCATCATGTGTCTGTAGAAGGGGCTCCATTAAATTCAAAAACCAGAGCAATATTCTTTATAGAGGATCCTAACTTTGTTCCTCAGTTTCATGGCTTTTATTTTTTTATCTTGCAGCCTAGAAACTTATTTTTCCATCTAGAATATGTAGCATGGTCTTTTTTGACCCCCAAGAACTATAAATTGACATCCTATGATCTCCATTTTTATACTGGCCTTGAACTCGAACAGAAACTCGCTGAATGTTGCATCTACTTCAGCTTCATTACCTTCATTTAGGATCAAAGAACCTGACAATGTAAAGAGATGATCTTTCACAAGTACAGGTATGTGGGACTGTCTCGATTCATCTCTCACAACACTGCCATCGCATTTGCGCCTGATGCAACAAGCTACACGAGCAATACCACCAGAGTCATCGTCATAGACAGCTGAGCGAGCCACAAGGGTAATGCAAGCCTTATAGATATATCTCAAGAATCGAGGAAAGGGTCTTTGAATCATATGGACAACCTTCTAACTATTGCAGTAAACGTGATACCATTCACACTGTCTGAAAAATCCACTTCTTCAAGTTTCTAAAGCTTCGACATGTTGATAGAGATACTGGCCAGTTTCTAGCATTGCTTCATATAGAGTCTATGCAGCATATAGAGATTCTCGATCCAAGTAGGAACTTCTTTTATTCTCGTGGAGCTTAGTTCAAGCTTTTCGATGCTGTCAGGGACATGTGGGAATGCACTGAGGCTCCTAAATGGCTGAACTCGTACAACAACAAACAACAGATAAGGTCATGTGTCAGTTCAAACTTGTGAAAGAATATATTTCAGATAAGACAATGAGTTGCTCAAGTTCATCTACATCATCAAGGAACTACAAGAACTCTCTTATCCCTTAACCTTTCTCTTACCACACCTAAATGAGGCATCTTTACATCTTTATGGTTGATAAGCTTCGAGAAACACTCTTCTTGGAGAAGCAACTTCGAACCGTAATGGTCAAGGTTGATTATCCTATATGTTTCCTTAATGTTTTCCATAAAAGCACTATGCTGGAATGTAGGAGAGAGTCGAGTGTATAGAGCTCTTGCAATTGTTGTCTTCCCGATTCCCGCCGGACCTCAGACACCTAACATCCTCACTTCACTAGACTCTAGAGATAACAGTGGCTTCAGCTTTTCAATATGAGCTTCTAGTCCATCATCAAAGTCCCTTGAAGGTGTAACTTTTAGAGATATCCAACGCAAGTTTCTCAATCATATATGCTTCATTGTTCCTAAGGTGAAAGATAAACAACAGTGCATTCACATATAGAGCCGTATCATACATAAACTTGAAGCTTTTAATATTGAACCCAAAATATTATTACTTAAACCGAAATGAGTTTGGATCTAAAATATACTCCCCTTTTCTAAAAGATCTATGATTTAGACAATTTTTGTCAAAAAAAAGTTTATATATATTTTCAATGCATTGTTTAATGGTGAACTCTAAACTTACAAAAAATGTTTTTATTGAAATTGTATTGGTTAAAAATTCTTAGAAATAACTAACTGCAAAAAGATAATATATTAATAATCAAAATTTAATGTGTGTTTTTAATATATGTGAATTTTTTAAAAAACTTATATCTTTTTGAGACAAATAAAATTTTATTATATAGTTATAAAATCTACATGAATCTAACTCAACCTAAAATCAAAAATCTGAAAATCTCAGTTCAAACCTTACAAATATCTTAATGTTCATGCCTACTAATTTCTAAGAATTATGTATTTTAAAAGTCAAAATAACTAATTTATGGGACAAAACTATTATTAATATTATATAATGTGATTTAAGGCTAGAAATGTATTGTATTTAAAAAATAACTAACTAACTAACCAGAGGCGATAATCCACTCTAGTTAGATTAGCGACTTCGGTCAGAACCCGAGTTCATCTCTGCCTCAATTCTTCCGATTTCCCCACACTTAGACAACCGGCATCACTGTTTGGCCGATCTCTTCTTCAATTCACAGCTCATGATTTCGAGCAATTTGTTCAAACACCACGTCAACGATGCATAGTTCTTAATGCAGATAGATTGCAGAGTTGGAGTTCGACTACATCTTCTCAGTGTATCCTTTGCAAAGTGCCTACGGAAACTAGAGATAATCTCTTTTTTTCTCATGTAATTTCTCGAGAGAATGGTGATAGGGTGGCAGAGACTCCTAAATCTTATGGCTGCCAACACGCAACCAAAGAAGCTATTTCTCCTGCGATATATTTTTCAAGCAATCGCTTATACTTTGTGGAGGGAACGAAACGCTATAAGACATGAGGAGAGTTCAAAGACAAATGCATCTTTGATTAGAGAATTGGATAGATAATTCTTTCCATACGTTTGGCTGAAAGAAGAGGATATGAGGGATGTATGCAAGAATCGCTAGCAACAATATGACAAGTTCCTAACTTATGTTTAAGAAGCCTATTTAAACTAAAATAGTATAGCATTCATCCCATATGTTTTTTTTTTTTGAAACTAGCATTCATCCCATATGTTACCTACAAACATGATATATCCCATCGTTTCCACTAAACGTAAAAGGTTACAAGTAAAAAAGACACATTACAACTAACAAAGAATCAATCAAAGCTAAAATCACTAGTGGCTCTAGCTTCTATAAGATCGCACGTCAAGTTGTGTCGTTCGTTAAAGTTCTATGCGTTTTACTTTATCGCCTCTTGATTAATTATCTTTTGTCCTATGTAATCAAATTGTCGATTCAGCTGAGCTATGTCTGTTGATGGCTTCTTGAAAATATAAATGGTAAACAAAAAAAAAATATTCTTGTCATAAGATTTTGGAGGCTATGAACAATTTTAAGAGTTTATATATAACTTTATACAAATTTAGGGATCTATATATACGTATAAAATATAAAGTTTTATGGGTCATACACCAATGTTTAATTCACTAGCTTATTCTAATCAGTCTTGATACAACAAAAAACATACTCCCTCTGTTTCATTATAAGTGTTATTTTAATTTTTTGCACACAGATTAAAAAAATAATTAGTTTTGTATATTTTCTATATAAAAACACAATTACCTATACAATTAACCATTTCAACCAAAAGAAAAATAAACTGCAGCATAAAATTAATAAATTTTGCATCGAAAGTCGAAAACGACACTTATTTTGTAACAAAAAAACTTTTCTAAAATGACACTTAATATGAAACGGAGGGAGTATTAAATATTTGACAATAAAATAATTTTATTCATCAAAATTCTTGTGAAATATTCAGCTTTAATTATGCTTATTTTTGGAGTAAATTTTATTTTTGTGAAACTAATAGAATAATAACACAGCCATTTTAAAATAATAATCTAGTTGTACCTTGGTAAAGATTCGAATTTATGAAGCATATTTAGATGGGTCGAGTTAATGAAATTTACAGTGATAAACGACATCAAAATACTTTAAAAAATCAATTTTATTTGTCCACATAAACAGACGATAAGGTAGTCATTTTCAAAATATTATTATACGCATGTCTGATATGTCGCTGTGTCTTTCTTTTTTTTTGTTTCTTGCAAATTCAAAAAGAATGATTGAGGAGTCGAGGACGCATAATTACAAATGAATTATCAGCAAAACCATCTTATTCAATCGTTTCTCGTCTTCTAAAATGATATTCAATGTGAAACTAACCCAGTCAGATTATGAATACGGTGTATCGATATACTTTAAGGGAAGTTTTGGCTATATGCTAACTTGAATTGTTACATTTTCAGATTATCACTTTTCAAGCTAATTAGAGAAATTAAGCTTTCAAATTTGAAAGAACTAAAAAGAGAGAAATCTTTTTTTTTTCTCTCTCCTTATTCTCTCAGAGCGAAAAAAAGAGAACTGTATTGCATTGTGCTCCGGCGTCCGGCGAGCGCGTGAGCGTGACGGCCGGTGCCGGAGGCCCCCCTCCTCCTTTCCCTTTTCTTCTCTCTTGCTGTTCCTTGGTCCTGGTTCTTCGCTTCCGACATATCGCAGGTTCTGGTGTAGGGGTTCTAACCGGTGGGGGCTCCGCGCGCAAGGGCTTCACCATCGGCGATGTCTCAGCTGCTACTGGCTCCTCGGTGAGGCTGTCGAAGTGGTGATTCTTGGAGCAGTCGGCTTTTGGAGTTGGGAGCAGATCGTTTTCATCCTCTAGATCTGTTGCATTTTCGCCATCGTAGGTTACGGAGCTCTGGTTTGATTCTTCATCTCGGTCTGGCAGTGGTCTTCCCGTGCCTCGGGTTGGGAGTCATCCTTCCTCGGGGGTTTGGTTCTTCGGTTACTTCCGGTGTCGTGAGTGGCCAGATCCTCTTCCCGGTGGTTAGGTGAGCTTAAGGGGGTCCTTGGGTCCTCTGAGGCGAGTCGTGAGCTAAGTGTGCAGGAGGTGATGGCACTTGGTTCTGTTCTGATTCGTGTTGCTGTGGCTAGCGGTTTTATCTGCTGTCTTTGGTGGGTTCCGGAGGTCGTCTATGGTCTCCGGAGATCTATGGTCACGCTCCATCATCTCAGATCTCCTCTCCTCGGCTTCCTATATCAGTTAATCCGAGTGTCAAGGCGACGGTCTTCATCTCGGTGTTTGAGTCTTGTGGTTCTTATCGGTCTAACCCGTATCCGTTTGACACTGGTTTTGGGTTTCTACAGCTAAGTCATCGACTTTCGGTTCTCGGAGGTCACAAATGTGGAGGCGGTTCTCGGGGGTCATTGATCGCCTCCGTGTCAAACATTTGGTCATGGTCACATCCCGGTGTCGTAGAGTTCGATTGTTCTTTTGCGACAGTGTGCTATGACTTTCTTTGCAGGTTTTTGGAGACTACTTATATGGTTGTGATGGTGAAACAACTCGATTTCTGCTGGTTCGTGACGGCATTGTAGTGGGTACAGCTTGGTTTTCGGGAAGCTCTTCTCGGTAAGGGTTTCTTGAAACTATCACTTCTTTTGTCCGTTTAGCACTTCATCGACAGTGACGATTATAAGATTCGATGAGTTCATCGGAAGCCAGCTACTCCAAAGACTACTTGGGAAGTCCCGGCATCCGAGGCAACGAGGAGAACCTCACTTTCCCAAGGTCATCGTCAATGGTTGAGAACGGCAATTGATTCCTAAGGATGTTAAAAACTGATTAGCGGAACGTGCCGGGTTTAGTGGGTGGGCGAAGCTAGGAATGTAATAAACTGAAGTGGGTTATTTTGTACAAATCGAACTTGTAATCGGATCTGATCCCCATTTTCGGGTTGAAAATTTAAAATTAAAAAAAAAAAAAAAAAAAAATAAGAATTACAAAAATTAATGATTACAAGAAACGATACGAATGGGATGACCAACGAGGTCACAGAGGGACATGATTGGCGCATTAACGATAGCATAGGTCGGCATAACAAGACAAGAACAAATTGATAATACTTTAATTTGCATTTTTCGATATAATTTAGTAGAAAAATAGATCAGTCTTTAACTATATAAATTTAGGTATAGTCACCTCTGGACAGTGAATGCAGAGTTCGACGCGATGACTTCTCAATATAAACTGTAAACTATTGGCCAATGTTGTATTTTTTGGAAACACCACCTTTCATTTATATTCAAATATTTGGATCACATTTTTAAAAGGAGATAATTATGCCTCTACAAGCAGTACAATAAAACATTAAATCATAAATGATATAGATAGAGAAAACTAAGATAAATTGATACCGAATTTAGAATAAAACTAGAACAAACAAAGTTCACAATAAAACCAAAAAGTTATAACTTAGTCACATTAAATTATGATCTTGATAACCAATCCACACCACGGAATATCGTTGAAATGAAACTCGTCACATTTTCTAATCTTGTACAGACCGTTACATAAGAGCACCATTAACGCAGTATACAAGGGGGTTTCTTAATTACTTTTTGTGTGTGGGTTTCAACAAAAAATACAAGAAACGATTCCAAAAATGCAAAATAAAAAATGATTTTGGGATGTTACTTAAACTGTTTGCGGGCCCCACCAACAAGTGACAGCTCGCAATTAGTTCAGTTTTTTTTTTAGACAAAAAGGATTTTTTTTTTTTAAGAAACCGTGTAAGGGTTTCTGTTTTAATCATGCCCTAAAACAACAAAACGGTTAACATAAAAATCTCTTCAATACATCAAGATATGCCAATGTTGTATGTAATAGTCATTCTACGAAATGAAAGATTTTCAATAGATTACAAACTCAAACTTCACTAGGATTTTTATTTTATTTTATTCCAAAAATAAATAGGCTTTGTTTTCTAATACGGTTGGTGATTTGAGTGCATTACTACTGGAAGAAACTCAATACTTTTTTGAATATTAAAGCAACTCAATACATGTTCTTTTCTTTCGCATGTTTATTAATCGTGTTTTGATAACAATGGTTGTATTTATTAAGTTTGATAACTTAACATAATATTGTAGTCGTGGTCTATTTTTGATAACTTGGCTTGTGCGGACTTCTTCGTTTGATTATTTTATTTTTCTATGACCCTTAAGTTTAATGATTGTTTTTATGTGATCTAGTTTGCATGAAATGATTAAAAACTGTTGACATGCAACGAAGTTTAAAGTAAAACTATAAAACTAATTAATTAATAATTAACGAGATATTCAATTAGTTTATTCCCTACAAATCTGAACAGGTAGTTAATTCGGTTAATCATGGTCGCATGTCAAGACCCACCCATCCCCCAGCTATCATCACTACCACCTGTCCTCCCATCATCTTCTTAAAAGCATCTCAATGGTGCGTTTTTACCCATTAATTTTCAAAATACATATTTGTATATATAAATATTCAATTATTAATATTGAAAATATTTTTGTTTAATTTTTCCGTAACTTTTAAATGTTTATAATTAAACATTAATATATATATATATATATATATATATATCTAATCTATTAAAAGTGAAGTACAAATAAGAAATAACCCTTACTTTTACTTAATATTTACAAGTAATGCCACTGATATTATCCTTGTATCCAAACATCAATTTTTAACAAGAAAAAAAATAAAGTTTGGCTAAGTCCATTAACAACTTTCGTCATTTGAATTGAAACTTCATAAAATATTGTATATGTATTTTCCAATTTTATAATAAAAACAGAATTAGATATATATATATATATATCATTAAATTAATTTTATTTTTATTCATATTCATATAAGCTACTCAATTATATTTGAACTATTAAAATGATAATAATGTTAAATAATTTTCCATTATAATCTGAACTTATTCATTTACAGTAACAAAATCATGTAACTTTCCATAACAATTTAATGACTAAAATACATACAAATATTTATTATAAATTGTTATATATACAAACAAATACAGTGTATTATTCATTTGTACGATATATATATCTAATAAAAATAAATTATGTAATTTATAAATTTTAAAAATTTAAGCACCGTATAATACATATACACAATTAGGTCTAGGACGAATCAAATATCTGGAATATTTTAGGATATACAGATTCAGATATGCATTCGTCGGAATCGTAAAATTGTTATCCGGATATTCGGGGTTAGGAAATTCAGAATAAAATCTGAATACACGTGGATATCCGGATCTGTCTTTTTAATTAAAAATAAATCAAAAACTAATTATTAACCATATATTTAGTCTATTTAAAATTATTATTAAAAAAACCTTAAAATCATTAAAATTTAATAAAATTAAAATTTTAGTTATTTTATATAAAAATATATATAATATCCATAGGTAACTATAATTAATTTTTAAATATTTAATATCTGGATCCGGATATCCATACCTAAAATTTTACTATCCGAAGTTGTACCTCAATCAATTTAATCCGTAAAATCACTAATAGGATCTCCAAATATCCATTTTTCGAAGCAGATGGGATCCCGGATCGGATAACGGATATCGAATATTAAATTTCAGTCATATATACAATTATATCAAACAAATTACTTAAATATTTAACATTTATAAAAATTACACCCGCGCGGGCGCGCGGGTCAAAAGCTAGTATATATTTAAAATTCATGGATGGAAACTCTCCATCGGACATGCTCTCATATTTTAAAAAGTATAGTTTTAATATATTTGCCCTAGATATTTCCAACAAGATATCTATTTTTAAGTTTATTAACTCAGCCAATCTGATCCAAGAAAAAAAATCTTAGCCACCAAAAATGATTTTACTGCTACATACATACGATAAAATGAATATTAAGTTTATTAACCATTTCATGAAGAAAACAAATACTATTAAGGTTTAATTGTTTTAGACGCAAGGTTTCCACGTGACATTTCATGATAGAGTTCAGTTATTAAACGTCGTAATCAAATTTCAGAAAGTTTGTATTCAAGATTTTATTAAAAGAAGGAAATGTTAAATAAACAAGAAAAGAAAATGTTAAATGACCAAAAATAATTCAAACAAGAATTTGATCTCCGCCCCGCGCGGGTGTTTCATTTAACTTGTGTTGAACGTAAACTTATAAACTGCTAATTTTTATTAAAAAAATCTCATATTTATTTTTATGTTTTATAATTTACTTATAGAATAAAATATATTATAATATAATATATATGCTTGTTAATAGTGTTTTTATTTGTATATAATATTATATTAAAAATTATAACTTGATGCAGTTTGATGTAATGGTACTATTCATATATTAACTATTATTTTTTTGTTAAATTATTTTAAAATGAAACAGCATACTAAAATTTTTTAATGGTCAATATATGAATATCGATTTGGTTAAATAAATTTTAGAATTATAATTATTTAATTTAAATTTATTTTAAATGAAGTGGTAGAATCTGTAAATAAAAAGAAATATAAAAATGAAATACTTGATTTATTGTAAATACAAATTTTAAATTTGAAAATAAAAGATAATATTTTTTATACTGCTATTCATGTTTCCAAACAACTTTTACTCATAATGGTATTCATGTTTCCAAACAACTCTTATTCATAATGTTATCCATGTTTCCAAACAATACCAAAAGATACTTCAGTTTTAATAATATACTAGCATTTGACCCGCGCGCCCGCGCATGTGTTATTTTTATAAATGTTAAATATTTTAAGCAATTTGTTTGATATAACTGTATATATGAATGAAACTTAATATTCAATATCCGTTATCCGATCTGGGATTCCATCCGCTTCAAAAAACGAATATTTATGGATCCTGATAGTGATTTTACGGATTCGACTCATCCAAGTATGAATTCAGATAGTAAAATTTAGGTCTGAATATTTGGATCTGGATATTAAATATTTAAAATTTAATTATAGTTATCTATGTATATTATATATACTTATATATAAAATAACTAAAATTTTAATTTTAAATTTGAATGCTTTTAAAGTTTTTTAAAATAATAATTTTAAATAGACTAATAGATGATTAATATTTAGGTTTTTAATTACAAAACAGGTCCAAATATCCGCGTGTATTCGGATTTTAGTTTGAATATCCTAACCCCGAATATCCAGATCCAGATAACAATTTTACGAATCCGACGAATGCATATCCGAATCCATATATCCTAAAATATCTCGGAAATTCGATATGTCCTAGACATAACTGTTTATATGTATTATATGGTGATTAAAAAATTTAAATTTATAAATTACATAAATTATTCTTATTAGATATATCGTACAAATGAATAATAGATTGTATTTGTTTGTATATATAACCATTTATAATAAATATTAGTATGTATTTTAGTTACTAAATTGTTACGGAAAATTACATGATTTTGTTATTTTAAATGAATAAGTTCAAATTATATCGAAAATTACTGACATTATTAGTTTTTTTATAGTTCAAATATAGTTGGTTAACTTATATGAATATGAATAAAAAATAAAACTAATTTAATTCTGTATATATATATATATATATATATATATAAACACATATATATTTTTTTATGAAATCTCAAATTTCAATAATAAATGTTGTTAATGGGCTTAGCCCAAATTTATTTTTTTCTTGTTAATAATCAATGTTTAGATGTTTGGATGCAAGGATAGTATCAATGGCATTTCTTGTAAATATTAGGTAAAATCAAGGGTTATTTCTTATTTGTACTTCAGTTTTAATAGATTAGAAAGATATATACATGATCCATATCAGAATTGTGCTAGAATACAAAACAAACTTTCGTAAATTATTAATCATCGTCAATTATATACTGAGGAATTATTCAAAGATTGATGATAAAGAATGCCCTTTTGAGGTTGATCAAAAGAAAAAAGAATGCCCTTTTGAGGAAAAAGAAAACACATATTTAAAATACCATTTTGGCATGCTTCTTTTGAATCTTTACACCTTTTCAACACATTGCCCATTTTTTCTGACTTGTGGTCTTTAAATATCTCCTTCCCATTAACTAATTTGAATACTTCAGATTCTTCCTAAGGTTCGAAACAGTTTGTGTGTTTTTGCTTTCTGGGTTCTTCATTTTGATACGTGATATATTGTTTGTTAAGTCATACCAAATCCTTAGCTTATACGCGTCTTTACTTTTACCTCTTTTTATTTTTGATGTCGTGTGTTTGTGTGTTGCAGCTTTTATCGGTGTAAGAAAAAGACATAGTAGTTGAAGTCCTGGTTGGGTTTTAGGTTTTCAAACCCACGAGAAAACCTGAAGGTTTCTTGTTGATCTCACAAGAAAGTGTTTTCTTCTTCTTCTTGTGACTTCTTCGCTTCAATATTAATTTTTCATTGGTTTAAAAAACGGGAGAAAGCAGAGGAGAGAAAAAAAAAAAATCAAAGACTCTCTCTCTTTTGTTGCTTATTACAATGGAACCATCTGACTTGGTCGGTGCTGAGAAGAGTCCCACCGTTGACTTGGTCAAGGATAAAAATGGAACCGATCAGATTCTTCTTCAGAATCCAAAAGGCGCTTCCGTAAAGGTCATAGCACTATTTTTGTTTCTCTAATCTTTACTTATCTAAGATTCTGTATCTAGTTGTGTTTAGTGGTACAAAGGTTCATAAATAGCTCCAAGCTCTCTTGACAAGAAAAACCTGGTAGTTTTAGATGTAATATGTGTATCTGCATTAACATGCAAATACATTTTCATATTTGTTTATAGCTGATTTTTTTTGTTCTTCTTTGGATGATGCTTTGTTCAGATCAGTTTACATGGAGGACAAGTTCTTTCTTGGAAGACTGACAAGGGTGTTGAACTGTTATTCACCAGCGCCAAGGTAAAATTCTCGGTTATTTACTCATTAAATCAATATAATAAATGTATTGTTTTATGTAATTTTTTAATTTTCAAAAAAAATTAACCAATAGTAAATCAATAAAGTCAATTAATTTTTTTGAAGTTTACAATATTTTCGTAAAAACACACAAAAATCTATTTTTGTGAAACTAATTAATTTTTTTCTAGAAAATATATCTTAACATAACGAAGGGAGTATTAAAGTTTCTTTTATAGAGTTTGGTGAACATATCATGCTTTTGCTTCAGGCTAACTCAAAGCCTCCCCATCCGGTACGTGGAGGAATCCCTATATGCTTTCCGCAGGTACATTGAGTTTTGACTCTTTTTAAGTCTAATGTGTAAATCTTGGACATGAATTATTTGATCACCTTTCTTGAGATTATTCTTTTCTCTCATATAGTTTGGCACTCGAGGATCGCTTGAGCAACACGGTTTTGCAAGAAACAAGATGTGGCTTGTCGAAGAGAATCCACCTGCTTTACCTTCATTCGACTCAACTGATAAAGCCTATGTCGATTTGGTACTTAAACCCTCTGATGAAGACACAACAAGGATCTGGCCTCACAGGTTGAATTCTTTTGTGATTTTCTCGATATTATCCTCTAGATTGCTTAATAATCATCATATTCTAAAAATCGGTCTATAGTCATCCGTATAAACGACAAATCAGTTATAAATGAAACGATTTTCTAAATATCGGTTTAAATGGCGCATAGGCCACTGTGTAGCCACATTTAGACACTAATTTTGTATGAAACTCCTAATTACTTCCTAGCGATTTTTCGAACTGATAATCATTGTTGATCTTGTTTCAGCTTTGAGTTTCACTTGAGAGTTTTATTGGCACAAGATGGGAACCTAACACTGATATCTCGAGTCAGAAACATCAATTCAAAGCCTTTTAGCTTTTCCATTGCTTACCACACTTACTTCTCCATTTCCGATATCAGGTGAACACACCGAGCTTTAGCTTCTCCCTAGTCTCTCTACGAGATAAGACTTGAACTCAATGCTTTCCTTCTTTATTTCATTTTTTTTTTTTTTTATATCAGTGAAGTTAGAGTTGAAGGACTGGAAACTCTTGACTATCTTGATAACTTGCTTGATAAGGGGATGCACTAACCTTTGAGTCTGAGATAGATAGAGTGTACTTAAACTCTAAAGACGTGGTTGCTGTTTTCGACCATGAGAGAAAACGTACATTCCTCATCAAGAAAGAAGGTCTACCAGATGTTGGTAAGATATCCAAAACCTTAACCGTCCTTTGTTACAAGAATCCGGTTATTGATTGAATCAGACTCGGTTTTGTTGTAGTGGTGTGGAATCCATGGGACAAGAAAGCTAAAGCATTGACAGATTTGGGAGATGAAGAGTATAAACATATGTTGTGTGTTGATGGTGCAGCTATTGAGAAACCAATCACCTTGAAACCGGGTGAAGAATGGACCGGGATATTAAATCTCTCGCTGTCCTTTCCACCTGAAAAAATTCGGTTTATCTTTAAACCGGTTGATTCTTCTCTGTCTCTATTATAATATCTTTTTACAGTATAGTCTATAGATGAACGTCACCCTGTGTGTGATTCTTCCGTATCAAATCCTGAATATTAAAAGGAAACCTGAGATTTGAAAAAATGTCACCCGTTTTTAGGCAGTGACATGATCCTGGTTTGTGCGATATTTAACTTGTGTATGAAGACATTGTTATATACTATATGAACTTGTATACCGATTCATTATTATTAAAAGTTTTCTGGTTCTCATGGTTAACAGTACTTGAATAAATCATTTCTAAAACCAAAAAAAAGTATTCTTATTGGGTTGTTCAGTGGACTTATATACTCTCTGGATTGCCTCACAATGTTGGAGACAAAAGAAAAGGATTAAACCGAGCTAAGATGGGTATGAAATCATCACAATAATCATGAAAGAGTTGAAATTATTGGTCTATTATGATGCACCATATATTTTATAATTAGGTCGGTCCAATATTAAATACACCGAAGGGAAAATAATAGTATTTGTTTACAGAAATATATACTTGATGACAAAAAGAAAAAAAATTAAAATGGCATATGCATTGAAGGTAGGCTTGTAGCTTTCGTTATCATGGCAAGTAAATACAAACAAATAAAAACGTATGTTTTTTTGAGATTCATGTATTTTGGTAGTTAAGTATGTATTCTTGACTTGATTAACATCATTAGTTATTCTTTCTCTATCTTCTTTAGGTAAAACATTGACCACATTAAGGTCATGTCTTATCTGGTTATGTATAAATCGGTTCATAAAACTCAACCGGTTTGACAATATCGGTTTATAATAGATAAATCAAATTATATTCAAAGCTAAATCAAAACTTCTACAATAAATATTCGAATCAAATAATCAAATTTTCTGTAACCATAGTATAGCTGGCATAATAAAAATTCTAAGGTAGACGACGAGGAAAGCAGATGGTCCCCGGTTCGGTAATAAATAACCGGTACGTACGGCAATCACAGACTCACCGTTCACCCAACCTGTAACCGAACAAAAATAAGAAGTCGCATCAATTATCTTCCCTCCTCATTTTCACTATAATTCACCAAAACCAAATAATTATATTCGTTGCTTGAGTAGCTCTTAACTTCAGTGCTTCAATGGTGGTTCTTAGGTTCGTGTTCTTCAAGTTTCAGACGTGATCGATTCTCGAGAAGAAACGGCGTGCGTGACTAGAAAAGTACTAAATTACAAAAAAAAAAGCTTATAAAGTTCAGATCTGGAGGTATCAATTTTTTTTTAATAATTTAAACCCTTTGATTCCCAGAAAGTTTAGGGTTTCGATTTCGAAGAGTTTAAAATTAAAGTTATCGAATGTACAAAGACAAAACATGACTTTCATTTCGTTATTACTGAAGCTACACTCTTTTCTATCTCTGTCTCCCACTCTTGTTTCTCTTTTACTTTTTGGTCCCCAGTCCTCTAGAAATCTTCTTTTGGTACCCTTTCATTTTAAATTAAAGTTTCTCATCCTCCATTTATAGTCTCATCTTCTTCATCTTCATAGCCAGATATGGAAGCTTGGAGGGTTTCTCTATGGATTCTCTCTCTCTGTCTGGTCATCTACGGAGCAAACTCAGATCCATTGCAAGACAAACGCGCATTACTCGAGTTTCTAACCATCATGCGACCCACACGTTCACTCAACTGGAACGAGACTACTCCCCTCTGCAAAAACTGGACAGGAGTCACTTGCAACAAAGACGGATCTCGAATCATAGCCGTTAGATTACCAGCCATTGGACTCAACGGTCAGATTCCTCCCAACACCATAAGCAGACTCTCTGCTCTCAGAGTCCTCAGTCTCAGATCCAACAGAATCTCAGGCCCATTCCCGGTGGGCTTCACCGAGCTTAAAGACTTGGCCTTTCTTTACCTTGAGGACAACGACTTCTCTGGTCCGTTGCCTTTGGACTTCTCTGTTTGGAAGAAACTCGTTAGTGTCAATCTCTCGAACAATAGATTCAATGGAACAGTTCCTGTTTCTCTGTCTGGTCTGAAACGGTTACAGTCGTTGAATCTCGCTAACAATTGGCTTTCTGGTGTTGTTCCTGATGAGCTGAGTGTGCTCTCTAATCTGAAACAGATTAATTTCTCTAACAACAATCTCCATGGACCGTTACCGAGCTGGCTTCGAAGGTTTCCATCGTCTTCTTACCAAGGCATTGGTTATATTCCTCCTGGTGACACCTCTCACTTTCAGCCACCTCCATACTTGACTCACAAGAAACCTAAACCCTACTTCTTGGGACTCACCAAGACGGTCTTCCTCATCGTTATCACTGTTTCCATTACACTACTAGCTGCTTTGGCGTTTGTGTTTGCTGTTTGTTACTTGAGGAGGAAGCTAAGCCGCGGTGATGTGATTGTTAAAGACCATAAGCTGCAGAAGAAAGGCATGATGATGATGTCTCCGGAGAAGTTTGATTCAAGAATGGAAGAAGCTAACAACAGGTTGTCTTTCTTTGAAGGATGCAACTACTCGTTTGATCTTGAGGATCTCTTGAGAGCTTCTGCTGAGGTTCTTGGTAAAGGCACGTTTGGGACAACGTACAAAGCGGTTCTTGAGGATGCAACTTCTGTCGCTGTGAAACGTCTCAAGGACGTTGCGGCTGGAAAACGCGATTTCGAGCAGCAGATGGAGATCATTGGAGGTATTAAGCACGAGAACGTTGTGGAGCTTAAGGCTTACTATTACTCCAAAGACGAGAAGCTTATGGTTTATGATTATTTCAGTAATGGAAGTGTGGCTTCTTTGCTTCACGGTACGTTTACAAGCAGTGGTTTAGGCTCATTTTCGGTTTAATTTTTTGTAAACCGGTTTAGGTGTTTTGATGGTGCAGGTAACCGAGGAGGGAACCGGGTTCCTTTGGATTGGGAAACGAGAATGAGAATAGCTATTGGTGCAGCTAAAGGGATCGTTAGAATCCACAAAGAGAACAATGGAAAGCTCGTACATGGCAACATCAAGTCTTCAAATATATTTTTGAACTCAGAGCGTAACGGCTGCGTGTCTGATCTTGGTTTAACAGCTGTGATGAGCCCTTTGGCTCCACCTATCTCTAGGCAAGCTGGTTACCGTGCGCCGGAAGTAACCGACACAAGGAAGTCTTCTCAATTGTCAGATGTCTACAGCTTTGGTGTCGTACTGCTCGAACTACTCACTGGAAAGTCGCCCATTCACACTACCGCAGGTAATGGTTACAAAACAAGAAACAAAACCAAACTCTATATCTTCGGTTTAATGATTTTTTTTATTTTGGGATAGGAGATGAGATTATACATTTGGTTCGATGGGTACATTCGGTAGTGAGAGAGGAATGGACTGCAGAGGTTTTTGATGTGGAGCTTCTAAGGTATAAAAACATAGAGGAAGAGATGGTTGAGATGTTGCAGATTGCTATGTCGTGTGTTGTCAAAGCACCTGACCAGAGACCTAAGATGTTTGATTTGGTTCGGCTCATGGAGAGCGTAGGAAACCGACGAGCCAGTCTTGAGCCTAAGCCAGAGAAGGAAGCCTCAGAGACTTCCACGCCTAGTGAAACTTGATGAATCTACAAAAATGAAGAAACTGTTAGATTTATAGTAGTAATATATCATATATGAAGTGTGTATACTCCCCTCTGTTGATTGTCTCTTCTTCGGTTAGAAGCGGTTTAATCAAACACGCACTTCTGGTTAGATACTTTGGTTTTGCAAAACTCTAGTATGAAATATAGATTTGAACTAAGGAAAATTAACAGAAAACAAAACATTTCAAGCATTATAGATTGGATAAGATTCACATATTAAATAAGCTTGTCTAATGGGCTTCAAAACCCAAAATAAAGCCCATTAAAAAATTCACATATGAGCTGTGAGTGAAGCCCAAAATTGTTATTGACAGTTTTTTTTTTTTTGTATAATATGGTCACTAGAATGGGTTTGGAAATGGAGTAATTATTATGAAAAAGAAAAGTGAAGCAACTAATTATTTGTTTCACTCGTATATATACACCACTTGACTGAGATAACATGTCTGAGTCACAAAAAAATTGAGACATTGATTTGTTGTGATTGTGTGTTTGGAGGAGGAACAGGGTAGGTGGCATAGATTACAATAGGAAGGAGACGAATAAGTCAAGTTACAACCGTGAATATGATTTGTCTAATTCTTAGAAAACGATGTGTCTTTTGATCATTATACTGCAATAGGGCTTCTTTCTTCTCCTTTTCAAGTTGCGAAATTAGAAACTTAAAAGGAAAATATATATATAAGGAAATCTCAAATACATAAATAATGTCAATTTATATAAATCCTCACGTCCCCACTAAATCGTTTGCATCAACATGTTTTTTGTTTACTCCTCCGCTGGTACAATGTCGGCTTGTTTTGGACAATGGTGAAAGTTGATTAGACCATTTAGTATAATCTCTCTCACGTAATCTAACATTTAAAAAATTGAATGCTATTTGGTTAGTGCCAATGCAGCACACACTTCAAATTCTTATGCCAAATCTGAACGTTAACAGATTAATGACATACGTGAAAACTACTTGAATATAAAGTTTAGAGTACAGAAGTTGAGTTTTCCCTCAAGTTTTATGATGTTTTAGGGCATGGCTGGTTTCTATCACCTTCAAACATAGTTTTTGCGGGTGATATCAGTTGTCGGCATTTTGCAATAATCACAGATAACGCTATAAATCGATTTAAACTGCTCTAATCTCATAAATTCAAAATTTGGTTATAGTTGCGATTTGCGGTTGGACAAAAGTAAAAAAAAAAATAGATAAAAATCATGATAATGAACATAAATTTTAAGCAAACAAGATTAAAAACTAGATAAATATCATGACAATGGATTAAAAAACTTACTTTATTTTTATTTTGTTAAGAAGAAAAACACTGCAAAAAAAAAGAAGAAGAAAAACATCATGAGTAGGCCTGAGCATTTTAACATGTATCCGAGGACCCGACACGGAACCGATCCGATCCGGAACCGATCCGACCCGGAACCGATCCGACCCGGAACCGACCCGGAAATACAGGTTTGGGTCCGGAACCGAGAATTTTACCCTATTGGGTCTAATAATGGAGGACCCGTAGGTAGCAGGTTCGGGTTCAGAACCGACCCGGGACCCGATCGGTATTTTTGGAACCGAAGATTATTAGACTTCATGTTTTTTTTGTGTGTTTTGAATGGTAACTTGATCATGTTTTTAAGTTTATTAGTTATGGTTACGGTAATTGCACTACTGCAGTTTCAGAATGTGTTTTTTTGTTATGGGGTTTCAAAATTGCAGGTTTAAGGTTCGGGTAACGTTGCAGGTTAATGGGTACAAGTAGACCGAAAACACGTATTTAGACCCAAAAATATGTAGAAACGATCCGAAATATCAGGAACCGACCCGAAATCGGACCCGAAATACCTTGATCCGACCCGATACAATAAAGAACCGAAAAAATTCGGGTATCTACGAGTACGAGATAAGTGGACCCGAACCGACCCGAACCCCGATAAGACCCGATCCAGAACCAACCCGAATTTTTTAAAGTACCTATATGGGTCTAAATCTCCAGGACCCGAAAGACCCGTACCCGAGAAGACCCGACCCGAACCCGATCCGAGGACCCGGATGCCCAGGTCTAATCATGAGAATGGACATAAACAGTCAACATCCACTTGCTCCATGTGTTCCTCTTTGTATTTTCTCAAGTCAGTCAAAATCTCTTTTAGGTGTTACGTGGTCGACAATAAGTTACACAAACAGAGAAAAAAAAATTGCTCAAAGAAAAAGTTACATATACGGAATTAATAATCAAGTGAACAACTTCATTTGCTGATATGTAATTATAAAAGAAAATACTGGTTAATAGCAAAAGGTCAATTTCATGCCTGTTCCAAAAAATGATTATAGAGGTTCCAGATTTCCTCGTAAAAGTCTTTCTGCCCTATCATCCCCCTATGCTATGAGTTTTCTGATTCCAAAAAGTTTTTGATTAGTCCTTCTAGTATAGCCACAACTACAATTTAAATGTAGCTAGTCCCTTAAATACGGAGTCAAACTAATGAACCTATACATTGTATCACACTTAACTAGTTAACTTAGCTCCTTCTTCTATATGGTCAGAGTCTGCCTTAATAAATTTATGGCTAAAAACAAATTAAAAAAATGACTATTTTTATGGGGTTTCGATTTCTAGTTATATGAAGAAAGAGTATAACTTTTAGATTTTACCACTAGAATAAAAAATAATTTAAAAAAATTGTGACTCAAAATATCTTTATAATAAAAATGCTGAAAGCGACTGTTTCTTTAGCTTGGCCCAAGAGCCGGCTCTGTATATGGTTATAAAGTGTAGCAATTCATTCAAAAACACTAAAATATTTTCTTTTCAGCAAAAAAATACACACAGAAAAAAATGATCAAAAGATATTTTATTAAATAAGTAAAAAATTAATTTATAGACATATAAATATATATAATTATTTAAATAGTTTTTAAAAAATAATTCAAACATTTTTATTTTATTTTTTTACGATTTTCTTTTTCAATTTTTTATTTCACAATTTTATTGTGAAATCCGAAAATTCTTCTTAAAACTATTTTTACAATTTTTATTTAAATTTTAAATAAATATTTTTTTAAAAATCATACCACTCAAAAAATTTATCCTGCGAATCTAAACTATAAATCTAAATTATTTAATCGTATGAATATAAATGTCTTTTTATCTCTTTAATAAATATTTTAATTATTTGACTCATTTGTGCTATATTTATGATAACAATTTTTTTATGTTATTGTAGGATTCTCTATAAATTATGGGGTTATTTGTGAAATAACCAGAAAAAAGAGAAATTAGAGTCATAGTAAGATTGTAGAGAAATATAAAGAGAAATGAGGTTTTTAGTTAGTTAGTGAAATATAATTTTTTTTTGTTGGTTATATGGCCTAATTTCCCATAAATTATTTACACTCAAGAAAATGTTTATAACGTATAATTGTTTTTTTTCAATTTGCCATTTTACACATTATTTGTTTTTTTAGTATCTTGCAATATAGTTTCTTGCTGGGTGTAATATGGAAATCTAAGAAACAAAACTCCTGATAAATTATTTTATATGTTCCTAGTACATTGCACAGTAATTATGTATAATACAATTTGCATATACAGTTTTAGTTTTTAAAGAAAAAAAAGAATCCTATCAGATGATATGTATTAAAACAAATATTCATGCAACCATACTACGATTCTCAAATTTTCATGTACCAGATTAATGATATTTCTCATGAAGTATAAAGTATTTTATTGGAACCGAAGCTTTACGGTTCAACTACGCATTCATGACACCGAATGTAAGGAAATAACAAAGTTTTTTTAGGTAAAAGAAATAACAAAGTTGCGAATAAAGTTGACCAAAAAAAAGTTGTTAATAAATATTAAAAAAAAAACTGCTAATACATTGTTATTTCATTGGAAATTGTGTAGTTTGTCCAAGTTTTTCCAAAAATTTAAACATTTGGCATATAAAAATAGTTTATGCGTAGGGGGCTCCTGAAATTACAATTATTTGATATGAATACGACCCATGTCTAAAAAATTTTAGTCATCCCAATGAACTGGTTCTCAGATATATTTACTATAAGAAAACATCGACTGTGATCAACACTTTCGCGACAAGTACGGTTGTGAACGTTGTGGTTAGTTAATCTCATTGTAAGTAATGAACTTGCGAATCCAACAGGATCGTATTTAACAAATAAAAAAGGCATTCGGTGTACATATATAATGGCCGGCAATAGGATCGTGTGGGAGTTTTGGAAAGGAGTGTGATCCAGCCATAATTTAAGGGTTTGTTAATTAGATTTTATTAGTAACATAGTATTTAACTAAACTAAATAATGATAATTTATTGAGACTTAATTTTCTTCCCTACATTGCAAAGTGTGAGAATCACTTGCTAGCTCACCACCCACCCCACCTCTACTTCACTTAAATATTGGCAATTGAAATATTTTACCTGTCGTTATACCCATCTTTGATACTCACTTTCATATTAAGTGTTGTTTTAGAGAATTTTTTTTGTTACAAAATAAGTGTTATTTTCGACTTTCGATGCAAATTTATTAATTTTATGCTGCAGTTTATTTTTCTATTGGTTGAAATATGGTTAGGTGTATATGTAATTGTGTTTTTATATAGAAAATATGCAAAATTAATTGTTTTCTTAATTCGTGTGCAAAAACGTGACACTTATAATGAAACAAAGGGAGTATATGTTTTCGTGGGGCTCGTGTAGGAACGAAATGTGTTACCATCCAAGTGCGGGAGTTCGCAGAGATATGACATTATTATCATCGCATACGGGAATTCATTTGGACGTGATATAAATATTTACCAACGCAAAATATTCTTATGTGATATATTTTTGTGCAATATACTTACATAATAAATTTTTTTCTATATATATATATTAAGTAATAATAAAATTTCTAACTTACTAATATAGAAATCAAAAATACAATTTTGGTGTAAAATTTGATAT
This sequence comes from Moricandia moricandioides, assembly GCA_905132885.1. Lineage (NCBI taxonomy): Eukaryota > Viridiplantae > Streptophyta > Magnoliopsida > Brassicales > Brassicaceae > Moricandia > Moricandia moricandioides. The sequence goes on along the minus strand of CAJHQQ010000199.1, from coordinate 183,725 downwards.
TGTGGTCGGAGATGAGAAAATTTTAGTGTTAAAAATACATTAAAATTGTGTATTTTTTAACATCAAAATGAAGTTCGAATTGGAGATGTCCTTATGATTGTGTAGTAGCATATGAGCTTTGAATTACTAAAAAATGGTTTAGATGTTGTAAGACCTGATCCTGGCATTTCGACCCAACTAGATCAAATGCCTTATTTTGATCATTTCATTGTTTGTTTGATTCATTTTTAAAATCATTTTATTTACTAAGTCATAATAGCATATGAGGTTCATAAATAAATAGACAAATAGCACAGCGGAATAATAAATAAGTTCATATGTATCACTCCAACTCATGTGGTCTGATACATAGTTTCTTAACAGTTTCATAAACAATAACTAATTCCTCTCTAACTTCATCTAGCCACACGCCACACAGCCTTTCACTGATTGAGTCCTCACGGCTCCTTGGCTTGACCAGAACCAATCTCAGATCCTGAAACCATAATCCATAAGCATTAATCTTAACCGAAGACAGAACGGATATATCCTATAATGCTTGGCTTGGTTCCTAGAACTATGGATAACCTCAATCAACATAATCATAAAAATATATATATCCGACCTATCCACCATATCCCAAGTCACTCAACCAACCACCCCACATGACTTGGAATAGGCAGACAGTTCAGAACAAACAAACAGAAACACGAACAGAACCGTATCGACCACGAACCAGTCCGTCCAACTGGACTATGTTCTGGGTACGATCGGATACCCTTGAAGTCCGGCTCATAAGCCCAACGGACTTCCTTACCTGATCCGGCACTAGGCCTGGATCCAAACAACCGTGTAAGGCCATTACCCAATCTGGATGGTATTACAACCGATCGGACCTTGCGACCCATTACTCCGGCCAAACGATTGTGTATGTGTCCTTGCCCATGAACCGCGGACTGAACCACATGGACCGGACAGAACCTGCATCCATTGGTACCGTTTGGAACTTACACCCTTTGGTAACATGCACCATTTGATACTCGCACCCTTTGGTACTCGCACCCCTTAGTCAATGACACCCATTGGTCTATGGTACCTCTTGGTACTCGCAACCTTTGGTAACTCGTACCTCTTGGTTACTCGTACCCTTTGGACTCTCATTACCTTTGGCACTCATGACCCTTGGCAACTCGTACCCTTTGGGAACTCGTACCCTTTGGCAACTCGTACCCTTTGGGACATTCCAAACGTTCAGACCCACCGGCCATACTTTGGCACGATCCGGACTGACCCGCATAACCGACCCTTGGTCTAGGTTGCGGTTGGGATGTGGATCGATTATGATCAGGGCCGGAACCCATGATCCAACCATCACACCCCTTCGTGTATGAACAGAAAGAGAAGATGAAGAAAAGATGGAATCGAGACTAAGAGGGATCAGATGCAACAATGGGACCAACCGGAACATCGGTTTGACCACAAGGGTTAACCGCATGCACCTTGATACCCACGGCCCATTGCCTACCTTGGAAACCACATTAGGGTCTTCCACGTTCTTCCCCTTATCAGACTTCCCCATCCCTGATCGGAAATTCTTTCTCAAACGATTACACTCGCCGGAAAGATCACCACCACAATCGGCCCACTTTTTGGCCAAGAACTCTCTCTCTTCTTCTCTCTCTCTCTCTCTCTCACGTTTTCTCTGTGTGTTTTTCTCTGAAACTGAATGCTAAAAACGTGCAGGGAGGGCCCCTATTTATAAAGGACGAGGGGGTAAGTTTTGCCCCTCGAACGGACACGACCTTTGGGTGAAAGGGCACCACTTGGTCGATAGGGTGCAACCCTTGACCACCCGCAACCCTTCGCCCATATCAGGCCTTTATTGGGTCGATACCAAGCCCAACCACGACCCAGACCCACCAGACTTAGCCCATGGCCTAGCCCAAGGGTCCACCAGGCCCCCAACCACATGGCCGGACCACCTTGGCCCGCCACCGGCCCGGACCCGGACCAACCGCCCAGAACCCAAACACTCCGTCCAGCTGAGATGAGCTGATCACCAGCTGGTCCAGCTGACTGAGCTGGTAGCTCAGCTGAATGAGCTGACCTAGGTAGTGTTGAGCTGAGCTGAGCTTGGTCGAGCTGTGTTTAGCTGGTCGAGCTGGCCGTACACTTGGTCCAGCTGCCCAAACACTTGTTCCAGCCCTTCTAACTCGTTTCTCTCCCTCTCTTATGGTTAAGTCCTTATGACTTAACTATATATTGACCATGAAACGTACTTAACTTGATCTCAATGATCCTCTGTTCATTTCCTCGAACCATGGTCAGTCACACAATCTTTATTCAGGATTGGGGGTGCTACAGATGCACCTACTACACTACGTCCGGTGATCATATAGATATGAATCTATTATTTAAAATCTATTTGAATATTCGAAAACATAATTTCTTTATATGTTCTACATCGTTTTAAAAATCAGTTTGAAATCTTTTATGACATACCTCAGGTTAATAAAAAACTACATTTTAAAAATGATTCTATTACAAATGCAATAGGTAGCTACTATAAATTTTGGATAGATATTCCTATTTGAAAATTATGTAGAGATGTCAGAATTAATTAACTATCGGTACACGAGGTGCCGAGTTAACTATTGGGTATGGTAGCTACTAGCTACGCAATGTCGAAGAATCTACAACTAAATTTCCAACCCAAAAAGAACAAAATCAAATAGTACATTATATAAGTATTCACTATTCATTAGAAAAAGTATTATTTGGACATATAATAATTTAGACGAATTATTAGTAATGAATAGCCCACAGCTACAAATATTAGTAATTTAAAATAATTTCATTATTATATAAATTTTAAATTAGATAAAAAGGATGAACTAATCACTAAAAGGCACACGGTAAGAAACTATCTAAGATTTTTTTTTTTTGGATATCTCACACAAGAACTTAACTCTTCTCCTTTTCACATTTTTCTTATTCTCTCTTCACCTTTTTATTATCTTCCATAATCATGGAAAATATAACACCACTTGTGTATGATCTCGTGTAAGCTCATTTTGATGAATCCTTCATGAGAGCCTAGTATTGTCAGTGCATTGAGATCCTATTATGATAATTATATCATGTGGGTAGCATTGAAAAATGGATCTATCCAAGATTTTTAGGTTTAGTTTTGATGTGTAGAGTTGAAAAAAATATCATTTTAACAACATCTCCATTTCCACTTTATATTTTTATTTTTATATTTAACCTCTATATTTTATTGTAAAACAGAGTTTAAAATAATAAATACGTCAACATCACTCTATTTTTTATTCTATAATTAAGTAAAAAAAGTTTACATATAAATAAAATAATATTTTTATTTTTTTGATTATTATTTTATTTTCATTGTAAAATGGAATAGGTTGGAGTAAAACACTTTTATTATAGAATTACTCAAATTTAAAGAAAAATTGAATTTTAAGTTAAAGATGCTCTGACTAATTAACTTTGTCATTTGACGTTTATTTCAAAGTCAACTGTCCTGTTGTTATAAAATGATGATTTTATATAGGAAATATGAGTTAATAAGCGATTGTTAGATTATTTCCACTGCCAGGATATATATATTATGTCAAATCTCTTAAATAATTTTTTTAAAAGTTTTTATCATAAAAATAGACTTTGAGAGAGAAAATGATCAAAATAAAAAAAAAATTAAAAATTATATATTTTTAAAAATTTTAATTTTTAAACCTCAAATTCAAAACTCCCATCTCATAACTCTAAACCCTAAGTTTAGATTAATTAACTCAATGGTATAAATATATATTTATATATTTTAATAAAATATATTTTAATAAAATATATTTTGATCATTTTTTTTAATGTTATTTTTAAAATAAAAACTTTTTTAAATCTATTTTAGTATTTATCTTTATATATTATTATTTCTACTTTTACGATGCCAGTATCTATAATGGACACACTTTCATATATATCTCTCTCTATATATATATATATATTAATGATATGCCACTTCAATTGTCGGAAGTCGTATATCACAGAAATTATATCAACCTAAAAAATTCTTTATAAATGTATAACCTAACTCACCGAACAACAAGAAAATATGACTGTCTCTTTTTATGAACTCTTCTCTCCAATAATTCTTTTTTTTTGTATGCTGAGTGGAGTTTGTACCAAGACCCTAATCTCCCCCTAGTTTTGCAACAGTTTTGCTCATCTTCGACACATGATTGAATTTTTTTCTTCTGGCAACAGTTTTGCTCATCTTTAACATTTTAAATTTAAATTAAGTCTTGGTATATTCAATTAGAGAAAAATCTCATAGTTATTAGTTATTACAGCTCACAAACCATCCGGCTAATAATGTTACACTGCCTTGATCACCTAAACGTCTGTTAACCAAAATATAAATTTATTCTAAAATATTTTATCAAAAAAACTAAATGTTTTTTTTTTGTTTTAGTGTTACTATTTTTGTTCTCTGACAAAGTTTACGGGTTTTGATTTTATGGTCTTTTAAAAACAAAGACTAAAGATAAAATTTTAAAAAAAAAAAACTGAGAAGAGTACGTCAGCCGTCACATGACGAGAGGAAGAGTGATCAAACGTGGGTCGAATAGAAGAAAAGGCCTCGAAAAGAGAGAACGGTGCCGTTCGCGGACTAACGGAATGAGAGTAGATGAAATGTGGTCCCACGATGGTGCCTGAGTGTTCCCTCGTCGGTCCAACGAGTGTTCTTGTATTTATTGGACATATACATCCGTACGGTCTCGTTTTCTTGGTTTCAAAATCGAACTTTCCATCACTATTCGGTGGAGCTTTTAAGGCCATAACCATTAACTCAGCTCGACAACATCATCAATATATGTAATCTTACTGAATAGGTGTGACATATAAGTAATTTGATAATCGATTGGTAAAACAAGATGGATTTGTTCCTAATTTTAAAACCAAATAATTATTCAATGGTTTTTTGGAAAAGATACATAATATGTCAATTTTATATAAATCACCACGTCTCCACGAGATCGTTTGTATCAAATAATTACTCAATGTTTATGAAAAGAGTTGATCTTGCATTTCAATTAGTGATAACTAATTTTGTGAGAAGGTTATTAAATAGTGAAGTCAATAACCTATCTAGGAAGAGAGTGAAGATTCACAGAGTAACACTCTAATCCTCATCGACCAAACTGTATAGTTTGTCAATGACAACATATGACATTAGATGGATATGAATCCAAAGTCCTTCGTGTGTGGATCCATATTCACGTCAACCATTTTGCCTTCGCGATCTGTACTTCACAGTCACCAGAATCAAAGCTTCAACTTAAGCTTACATCGAGTCTTCAATCAGAGGCTTTGATACCAATTTAAATCCCTAGAAACACAGAAATTTATAAGTATATTTTTTCCCATTGCTTTACAAACTTATCAAAACTAAAAAGCTCTCAACTTCAATTCAAATTTCTAGAAACACAAAGAATTATAATAAAAAAAAATTCTTATGCTTTAAAAATTTCTCAAAATTAAAGCTGTCAATATTTCTCTTAATCTTTTGATCTACTTTCTTAGATTTTATGGAATATTTCTCTATGAAACCTATATTTATAGTGAAAGACAATTGCCTTTAACATATCAATATGAAAACATAAACCTAACATAAGTAGAAATTTAGCTGTCAATATGAAAACATAAACCTAACATAAGTAGGAAATTTTATTTTTCTATTCTAGATTTTTGTGTGTGTTTATCTTAATATATTAAATACTTATTAATATGTTAATTTTCATAAATTTGGAATTATCCAAAATTTTAAACATCTTACTATTTAAAGCAACAAAACTTGGTTTTTTGAGAGATGAGAACTTATTGTCGTTTATTAGTGTTATGGGATTTCTGAATAAGTACATGCATGGTTTTGACAGGTATAGGTTTGAGAAATTTCAACCACGTTTTTTTTGAAATGATGTTTAAAATCTATACAGTACATACTAAAAGTATAACATATAATAGCTCAAACAACGAAATAATTTAAAGGACAATACTACTGTCCATACAGTCATAATGCATATCACCGATGTTGGACACACACTGTATATAGAGAAGACGCAAATAAAAAACTGAAGTGAAAGACAAGACCAACAAACGGCTTCATGGTTCACATACCCTGCAATGAAAACTTGCTGCTTTATTTGGCAATCTAGCATGGGCTTCCAATCTCTTTTGCCCAGTTTTATACTGTTATTATATAATTACAATATAACAATACGATTGAAAACGTCAGAGTTCACTCTACATACCTATGTGATTTTGAAACTAATTTAGGTAAATCTGTTAAGTCCCATATATTGTATAAACTAATCTCTCTGTTTCAATATAATACATATTTTAAATTTTTCACACAAATTAATAAAACTTCTAATAAATATATAAATTTTTGTAATTATTTTTTTCCTATAAATTTTAACCAATAGAAATCAAATAAGCGCAATTAAGGTTTTTAAATTTGTAATTAATCATTAAAATTTAATAAAGCATGCATTGAAAAGATAAAAAATGTATCTATTTGAAGTAATATTTTTTTCTAAAACATATAATTTTAAAAAACAGATGGAGTATTACTTATAAATAATACACAGTGCCATTGCTAAGGGGATCCCTATCCATAGTCTTTAAGAGAATCTCCTAAATAAAATTAATGAATTAAATATGAAAAAATGATAAGAAATGAGAGCGAAAATTCTCCTATGAGACTCAAAAAAAATATTGAGAGACTTACTTCTATTGATTTTTTTCTTTATTAGAAATTTAATTGTAATAGCACATTATGTCAATATTATATTATGAGAGACTTCAGCTAGAGACTATATGAATGCGGATGAGTTTTTTTAGAACTTATAAATTCGGATGTTAAAAGTTAGAATTTTAAGACATTGGATTAATTGTATATACATGTATCTTTTAAATATTGAGCAAGCTAGTAAAAAAACGACAACAAGGAATCGACCAAGCCAGTAAAAAAAATTCGAGACGCAGTTTTCCGAATAATTGTTAAACTGCATTCATCGAAAAATATTGTTTTACACTGATTGTTTCCTTTTATTTTTTTGCTTAGGACAATTCTTCTAAATCTCTGAAAACCAGTCTATTTTTATTTGTCTTTAGTTATATAACACCAATTTATATAAAAAAGAGGTATTATATCACCGGTCTCAGTTACATCTGTCAAATTAGAAAAAAGTAATTAACTAGATCATGTTTTTTATTTTTGTGATAAGCGTGATTATTCTTATGCATGTTTACAACATCTAGTTAATCAAATACTTAGCAAATTAGGTGAGTTGAAAATTTCTTTAAACTTGTGTTGTCATAACTAGGGATGAACACAGATTGAATAACACCATAATTTTTAGTATTCGTGATTTACTTTGTATTTTACGGATATCTAATTGTTCGATTTGCTTTGTTTCGGAGAAATACATATATCTATTTTTTTTGGATATTTGCAAATATTTACGGATATCTCATTTATTTTTTTAATACAAGTAAATCTAAAAAAACTATACAATTTTTTTCATTTTTTTTTATAATATAAAATGAAAAATAAAAATTAATGAAGCTATATGTTCCATAAATTTCTAAAATTATAAACACAAATTTTTAGAAAATTGTAGTTTTATAAATATTTTACAAGTATTTTAAAAAAATCAAATGATACATGAAAATATTAATTATATAAAATTATACATATAATAATCTATATTTATTTGTAAATATACATCTATTTATATAATGTTGAAGCGGATAGGATAATCAATTTTAATTTTTTTAGTATTTGTGATTTGTTTTATTTCTAACGGATATTAATTTTTAGTATTTATTTTGTTTCAACAACTTAGGATTTTTCGAATCAAATCGAAACGAATAACAAATCGAATCAAATTTAACAAATAAAATGTTCATTCGAGTCATAACTTGCATCTTTTTGCCACCTTTTTCATATAAATAAAAAATGAGATACGAACACTAACTGATGTCCAATGAAGAGTGTTTCCCGATTGCATCAAAACATTTTAATTAGGATTGGAAACTCAACCCTGCGTTAGATAGGAAAGTCTACGCGACATACTTGACCACTGGTCAAAGTGTTTTTAATTATCACATAATGTAATTTAATTAGTATCTTTCAGACTCGCTACTTATTTTGCCTCTCAATAATCTGCTTGTCTTTAAAAAAAGCTAGTGAACTGAAAGGTGCTTTGTTTATAGACTATTAAAAATTTGCAGGATAGAAACGAAAATAAATTACTAACGAGTTTTTATCACAATTAAGAACTAATACAATGATTCCAAAATACTACAGTGCCTTTTTTTGGCACAACGTCCTAGGTTGTTGTCTGCCACGTTAGCCACCAGCTGTAACAAAAGAGACTGGTAAAGATTAAAACATAAAGACCTACCCGTGTTTGACCAAAAAAAAAAAAAAAAAAAAAGACCTACCCGTAACGGTCTTTCGATTTTTCACAAGCAACTTGCATTTGCCAAAATGACCGAAGCACACCCTTATGGTTAAAATATGAAAAGAGAAGAAAGCTTCGTACGGAGGTTTTAGATTAAAGTATTCTGTATTAAAGTAGGACTGGCCGGTGCCTCCCGTATCACGTGACCTGAATCTCTAATTACGAGAATAATTAAAATTAGTATAATTAATTTAATAAGGCAATACTGTACATGTTTTTTCTCTTGTCACCTGCCATGGAGAGGCACGTCCCAGCCGTTGGATTGGACCCAATTTTATAGAACACATGTCAATATCTCACTCGTTTGACTTATGCAGCTCCCTCCCCGGCGATAATCTTGCCAAGTTAGTTTTCGAATCCAAAACATTTAGATTTTTTAAAGGACAAATCTCTGGAAGAACACAAAAATAGACTTTGAATGAAAAACACCAAAATATTTTTTTTTTATTTTGAAAATTTAATATTTTTAAATAATTTTAATTTTTAAACTTCGACTCCAAAACCCTACTCCATCACTCTAAACCCTAAGTTTAGATTAGTTAACCTAAATATATAAATATATATTTACATCCTTTAATAAAATTTATTTTGATCATTTTTTCTCTTTGAGTGCTATTTTTGGGACAAAAAAATTTTAGATCTATTTTGATTTTTATCTCTTTTTAAAAAAAAAAATCTCGTTGGCCATCATCTTTGATATGTATATAAAATAGGGTAATTTTAACAATTTTTTTTTAAATCATCACCAAAATAATCCTAAAAAAAATCAAAATAGATTTTTTTATTTTAAAATTTAATTTAATTTTATTTTTTGTAATTTTAAACTTGTCCCCAAAACTCCACTCCATAACTATAAAATCATATATATATAGATTTAACTTTTTAATAAAATTAATTTTTATCCTTTTGCTCTTTAAAAACTATTTTGTAACAAAATTTTCTTAAGATTATCCTTAAAATATTTTTCAATAAAAGAAAAATTCTCTCAAATAACTATTTTAAATTTTTTATTATCACATTAATTTTTAAAATAGCCAAAATAGATTTTTTTAATTATAAAATATGTAGTAAATGTTAGATATAATAATTCTTCTTTGAAAGAGCAAACAGATTTTGTGTTTTTATTTCTGTAAGTAGCCCTTTCTAATCAAATTTCCAGTTTACCCCAATTTTTGATAAAAAATTTAATATGAAACTAGTAGTGGTCTAGTAAACAAAACATAAATATCTTGTAACTTATTTTCATGTGTCAACCCCCAAATGACATGTTTGAATTTGCGTTACAAAGTGTTAATAATCATTATTGTCGAAGACACATGTCGATTGTGTTTTATCTCAATATTTTTTTTTCATTTAAATTTACGTTTTAATCTTAACAAAAATATTTTTGGATAATTTGTCTATTTTCAATTTGACATCGCCATCAACCCAAATAACATTTCTATATAAAAAATATAAATAACATGTGTATATATAGGTAGGCGTTTTTTGCCGGCACACACCGATGTTTATCTGATAAATTAGTGCGATTAATGGGTGAAAACATTTTTTACTAGTATATACCAGAAAAACAAATATAATTAAATAACAAAAAAAAAGACCCGGAGTAAACACTTCCCAGCCGTTTCAAGATCCTATAAAATGGTCACTCATTCTCTCTCTTTACTTTGCATGTGCTCTGCCGCTTTTAAATCTCCATCCTCTTCCTCGTGTACTCTTTCTCACACTCTCCAAAAAACATTTTCTTTCCACTGCACACTACTAAAAATCCAGGAATATTTCCAAGAAAAACCAAGCAGCCTTCTCTCCAAAAAAGAGCATCTTACCAAGACTTTTGGGTTTGTGTTGATTCCACAATAATATAACAAAAACCTCTTTTTTCTTTCTCTTTTCTTCAACTTTCCTGGAAAAAATCTTCCCTTTCCTCCTCCTCTTCCTCTCTCTGTGCCCTTTTTCTTTGTACCTTTCTATAAAAACTTATCGTTCTTTGATAAAACTTTTTGCAGAGAGGCACCACTCTTGTCTCTCTTGTTCTTCAAGTTTCTTCCTTTATCTTTTGTCTCTTTCCTTTTTGCTTTGTCAATCTCTCTGATATAAACACACAGAACACAGTCTAAGTAACAGAGTGAGAGAGAGAGAGGTAAGAAAATGGAAACGGAGAAGAAGCTTGTTCTCCCTCAACAACCAAAGATTCTCCGCATCTCTGTCACTGACCCAGACGCGACAGACTCCTCCAGCGACGAAGAAGAACAACGTTCTCTCTCTAAACGCCGTCGTATCAAGAAGTTCGTTAACGAACTAGTTCTTGATTCTGGTTGTAATAATACTCAAACCGAACCAAAGAAAAGAAGGAAGAGAGCGGCCACCGTCAAACCGGAACCACTTTCTGCTCCTCCGGCGACGAAGACGGAGAAGAAATTCCGGGGAGTAAGACAGCGTCCATGGGGAAAATGGGCGGCGGAGATAAGAGACCCGCTTCGTCGCGTCCGCCTTTGGCTCGGAACTTACAACACGGCGGAGGAAGCCGCCTTGGTTTACGACAGCGCCGCCGTTCAGCTCCGTGGTCCCGACGCTCTCACTAACTTCTCCGTCACTCCTCCGCCGCCGTCGTCACCGGTTAAGAAGAAGAGCAAAATCGAACACGACTGCCTCCGCTCTCCCGTCTCTGTTCTCCGATCTCCGTTCACCGTCAAGGAGGTAGAGCCGTTGACGGCGGCGTCGGAGACTTTCTCCGATTTCTCGGCGCCGTTGTTAGCGGAGGAGGATTTGTTCGATTTCCGGAGCTCGGTGGTTCCCGACTTTCTCGCCGGAGATGCGTGCACGGGTATGGACTTTGGATTCGATTTCGGATCCGGATTATCCAACTGGCACGTGGAGGATCGTTTTCAAGATATTGGGGATTTATTCGGGTCGGATCCTCCTTTAGCTGTTTAAGTGTATTTTATTAAATAAAAGTTAAAATAGTTTATCCGGTCGTTGCTAGACGGACGGCGAAGTTTTGTACCCGTGAGATATTTCGTTTATGTTTTTTTTTTTTTAACTTCTGGTAATATAAATGAAAATGTATTAATGTAGTTAATGCCGTAATGGTGAAGGTAATGGTAATTATTAAAATTAAAAACCGGAGGTCAAGTTTCTTTGCTCCACGTGTTCTGGGTCTCTTTATCTCCTTTTATTTTTGTAGTCGACTGGAAAGTCTTTTCATTTTCGCTTTTTGTTTTATAAAATCTTCGCTGTTTGCTGCTGTTGTTGGTAGGCACGTGTGATGTCACTTGATGAGAACAACAAAAAGCGTTGTAAAATTTGGTTAAGGATAATCATCATTGCAAACGGTTGATTTTTTTTAAAACATTATACACGGTTGATTACTAGCTAATTTATATAGTTAAAAATATAAATAGTGTGATGTGCCATGTAGATAGATTGAGACTAGTTACGAGGGAAAAGAGAATCTAATAGGTGTGGCATTTTACCCAAACTGAATCCAAACCAAATTTGAATTAAAAAAAAATGAATATTTAAATTCAATCGAGTAATATTTGATATCTGAATAGATGTCCAAAATCTATATAGTAATCTTAAATTTTAATAATTTAGATTCATTTATTTTCTCTTCATAATGTAAGTTAAGTTGTCTTCACTGTGAACATAACTTTGTCTCCAGTGAGGACTTAATTGCTTGTCTTTAATTTTTGTACACCTTTCGATTTTACGGTAGGATACTTCGTATATTGTTTTTGTGAATTATTGTTATTCATCTTTGAATACTTGATGCATCATTATTTGGTTAACAACATATTTTATTATTGTTTACTTAATAACATGTTTTCTCTTACACCGTACATATTATTGTTTAAATCAGATTTTTGTTTCAGTTCATGAGCTATATTTATTATGATCTTGGTTTCATAAAATAATTTTAAATAATTGAATCTAATCTGAATTACTCAAACCTGAACTACAACAACATGAACAAGTATAAAAATGCATGTATGGCTTATATACCTCTATATTGAAATATTCAAAAATTCAAAATATTTGAACGAGTGTCCGCACGTCCAATCCCTAGAATCTAACTTGATTTGAAATGTGAAATGCGGCACATCAGAGAAGCTTATGTTTTGGCAGTTTATTCACAAGAAAAATCAAATCATAAGTCTCATGTGAGGTTTATCTGAGAGAAAGCAGTGGGGGTAGTTGATTGACTAGAACACTTCAATGGCACTCTACAAGTTTTCACTCACAATTAAATTATCTGTGAGATATTCATTTTGACATGTTTTAAAATATGAAATTTAAGAAAAAACTAGATTCTTATTTTTCTTATAAAGTTAATCACAAATAAAAATATGTGTTTTTTAAAAAAATATTATGTTTGAAATGTTAATTATGACATACCTCGTTACTTTTGGTTGGTAATTACTCTCTTGATCATCACTCTTAGTGCTTAGTGGTAATGATCTATGTGTTCTTTAAACACATTTTTGGTTTATTTGTGGTGTCTCGTGAACTAAATGGACTTCCTAATAGCTAGATACCTTTATGGACTTCCTAATAGCTTTATAAATTAATAAACATCATAAATTAATAATTTTTTAATTTAAATTAGATCAGTTAAAATATAATATAAAACTGATTAAATAACAAGATAATAACCTGTTAAAAAGCTTATGTAAAATATATTAACCCACTAAAATTATAAATAAGTTCATATTTATATAAAATATATATACATAATTAATTTATACGTATACATATTATATATAAATATAAACTTATCATTATTTTTTTATTTTATATTCATAATACAATTTTTTTATATTTTTTAACACTTAATATATCATGATAAAATTTAGTGAAATTAAATCAAAAACCACATTTAAATTCTATGAAATATATTTTATATACATTAAATGATATAGTAAATCAATATAAATGTCAACTTAAAAAATATACATAAATTAAAATCAAATATTTCTTTATTTTGTAAATATATCTAAAAATTAAAAAATCTAAATAAATTTTTTTTTTATAAATTAATAACTCTATAAATTAACAAAATCTCGTGTTTCAGTATTATTAATTTACATAATTTTTATTGTAGTAGACCCGATCTATGTCAAAATTTGTTCAATACAGGCCAGTTAGCTTGGAATGACTCCAATACTAGTAAATATTGAAGCTTGTGGAATCAAAATCTTCTCGTGGCTTAATTCTTTAAGATTCATTGAGGTGATTCTTTTTCTTCAATCAATGCATGATGTTTTCTTTTAGGGGGGAGCCAATGGATTCTTCGTGTAAGAAATTAAGATTATTGTCCCATGATCCTAGATTTCCGACAAGCAAATATTCAGCGTTTGACCTAGAAGGAATGATATTAGTTGTCCCTCTCGTAGCATTCGATTAGTTCCTATTTTATTTATATGTTTTTCTAAATAGCAACATCTTGTTTTAAACCCAAAACATATCTTGATCGTTTCTTGTTATTTTTAATTGTTTTTATTAACTAGTTCAATATATAAAATCAAGTTTACTTTTATGGATCGCTTCTTGTCTATAGATTTAAAATTTCTTGATTTGTTTCTCTGGTCGTATATTTAAGTCTCTAAAATATCAATTACAAAAATCTCTAAATCTTAAACCATAAATTAAATTGTTAAGAGTTTTGTTTCAATATCTCTATAATAAATTTAACAAACAATTTGGATCACATATAATCTTGTTTTTTTAAAGATAATTAAGTTTTCTTTTCTCTGCTAGAACAACTTCAACGATAGTTTCCTACCATGAAGTTTTCAATATAAATATTAGTGTATGTATATATAATGATTTTTATTTAATTAAAAATATCTCAAAATTTTCGAAAACTCAATCTAAACTATCTCAAATATTAGATTGGGTTTTTCATATATTTAAAATATCAACTTATTAATTTAATATATATACTTTTAAATGTTTTATGATTTTTTAGTTAAAAATCTTTAATAAAGATGCTCTTAGATCATATGTATAATCTTCATTTTTTGAAAATTATTATATAGCATCAGATATCCACCAAACTATGATATCATATCAAATTTTTATGAATTAAAAAGATACAAGCATATTTTTTTTCGAATAGATAGTTCAAAATTGAATTACCCATGTACTATGATTTTTATTGATTTATTATTAACCATATAATTTCAACCAATTAAACAAAGAAATAAACTAATTTTTTATCTAAAAAATGCTCATCTATTCTATTAAAATTGAAGTACATTTGAGAAATAACCCTTTTTCCATGCTTAATATTACAGAATCTGCCATTGGCTTTAATAATCATTTAACAAAATTCCAAAATCATCTTAATTTAGTTGACATCTCCAAAATTCACGTTTATCTTTGCTCTGTTTAAATTGGATTCCCATGTAAGTCAAACCTGTAACATAGATTATCATAAATTAAGGCAACTGTATAACTATTTCATCATTAATCAATCACATTAACATCTAAAATAAACCAAGTCTTTAAAACTGAAGACACATGCTTAAGATTATCCATATTTAAAAATATAAGATCATCACTATTGAAGAAATCTTTATCATGGAATTATTGTTTTCATGTATGCCACTAAAATTTGTATCTAATTTTCTGTAAAATATTTTTCGTACCAAACTGCATACATACATACGTTTTGTATAACCACCTTCTTATTATAAAGAATTACAATAAAATATAAAATAAAATGTTACATTTGAAATGTTGTATTCAACCGATTTTTCGTACACACAATCTAAATCAATAATTTCGTAGAGTCCTAAAATCAAAGACATTCCAAAAACAACTCCTATTTTTAAGCTATCACATTAACTAATTCTATATTAATTTAACTAACATAATCTACCAAAAATAGGAGTAAGAGTTTAAAAAACATATGAAAATATAAAACCATATTAAACATTAAAAAATATTGGTAGAGTAGTTTAAGATATTTAGAAATTTTGTATCACAATTTTTGAACGAAAAAAACATCACGCGCTGGCGCGCGGGTCAATATCTAGTACACTATTCAAATTCCACACTATACTATTATCAAAAATACTTTAAAATTTTCATATTTTGAGAGAATTTGAAAATTTATGTTTTAAGAAAATTAATTTTGTTTAGTTTTAAAATTGTTTGGCTAACAATAAATCAGTTAAATCATTATTTATATGTAATTAAATTCTAAATTATTAGTTTAAGGAAAAATATATTTCAAACTATTAATTCAGAAAAATAAGTTTATAACTTATAATTAAAATAAGATATAGCACAAAATGATAATTCAATAAATATTTGATAATATATGATAATTTTTTGGAGAAATAATTTTTTTACACTTTCTTATATAAGATGAAAGGCGGCGACTTACATTTACACATAATTGATAAATCAATTTTTAAAGAAAAATTCTCAAAGTTACCATCAAAAAATTGAAATACAGGGGAGGTGCAGAGAAAATAAAACTGACACGTAGGTTAGAGCCGCAACTACTCGAGACAGAGCAGTGTATTGTCGCTTTCGCTAGATATCCTTTTTTCTTCTGCCCGTAAGAGAGGTTCAGAGGCTACACTTCTATGGAAATTATTTTAAAATTATCGTATATTAAACTGTGAATTTTTTTATAAGAAATTAAATATCCGACAAGGCGACAATATCAGAAATAACCATGCAAGTTTTTTTTTTGAGAAAAATAACGGGAATTCGTCCAAAAAAATACTGAACATGGTAAGAATGGCCAAAAGAAATATGGACATACTGGGTGGCCAAAAAAGGCACAGACTTTCATTGACTTTTACAGTTTATTAAGAACGTTACGATTGACTAACCAAATTAACCCACCGTTAACAGAGTTAACAGATAATTTAGATGACGTTAATTTTGGGTGTTAAAGAATACGACACCGTTTTATCGGTTTGTCTGATTAAAGAGAAATGAATGAAACGACGTAGTTTAAGACTACGAAGGCATCGAGTTCTGGTCCAACCCAGAACGATCTGGTTGGCTCACCAAGCAAGGCGATTACATCAAGACCTGGCGCCGTCGCTGGTTCGTGCTCAAGCGAGGTAAGCTCCTCTGGTTCAAGGATCAATCCGCCGCCTTAACCCGCGGATCCATCCCGCGCGGGGTGATCTCCGTGGGAGATTGTCTGACCGTGAAAGGAGCTGAGGACGTGGTGAACAAGCCTTTCGCCTTCGAGATATCGAGCGGGAACATCACCATGTTCTTCATAGCTGATAACGAGAAGGAGAAGGAAGAGTGGATCAACTCTATTGGAAGGTCCATCGTGCAGCACTCGAGATCGGTTACTGATTCTGAAGTCCTTGATTATGATCAAAGGCGGTGACTTTTCGCTCTCTTTTTCTTCTATGCTATGTTTGGTTTTGTCTTAACGTTTTATTGTACCATGTATGTATGCCTCTCAAGTTACTTGATCCCACTCTCTGTTATGGTTTTGTTCTGTATCTGATTCGATTATGGCTTTGCTTATCTTTTGTCGACTGAACAAGTTCTTAAGCTATGTGATTTGTGTTGTTGACTCAAAAAGTCTAAAGTCTGTGTACAGTTTCTGAAGAACGATGTGGTCTGTATCATCTGTGATTAGTTTATCAGAACGAAGAGAGAGAGAGACAGAGAGGACGAGCGAGAGGACGGCGGAGCAAACAACTCTGGATAAGACAGCTGCGGAGACAGAGAGAGAGATCGAAACTGCAAAATCTCCTTTATGTTTCTAAAAACTAATACGACCAGGAATATCGTAGTAAGAGAGATGGCGACTAAAAAACATAGAGAAATAACAACGTAAATTTCTAAATCCATTGAAGAAGAAAGGTGAAGAGAGGAGAGTCAGAGAAAAGGTTTGGTTTTGTAGTGGTTGGTAGAGTCGATTTGAAAGAAAAACATTGAGAAAAACTGTTAAGCTTTAATGATAAATTTTAATGCTAATGCCATGTCGTCGATTTGAAAGAACATATTAGTCCGGCCATAGCCTACTGTTAAGCTTAAATGATAGCACTCTATCACTAAATGTCCACTAGCTCAGTGGCAAAACACCCCCCCCCCCCCCCGTAAAGACCACGAGTGCACGAGTTCGAGTCCACCCTTCTACCATTTTAATTAAATAAAACGACGTAGTTTTGCTAAACGTCTGTATTTAACGTTGATTAACCACCGTCTTAACTGTCAGTTAACGGTGTCTTAATCTGGTCGGTCAATCAAAGTTTCTTAATAAACTGATAAAAGTCAACAAAAGTTCAAGGTTTTATTGACCAGCCTCGAGTCTATATTTCTTTTGGCCATTCTTGCCATGTTCAGTATTTTTTTGGACGAATTCCCGAAAAATAACCATGCAAGTTGCTGATTTTTCATGAGTAAGATATACTTTATTCTAATAATACAAGGAAAAGTGAGGAAAATAGGTTCAAGTATTTATTACACATGCACAATTCAAAGATGTACGGGTTGGGTTTATTAGAAAATTTAGAATGTATATACTTTAGATACGAATAATAAAAGTATTAAATAGCTAGGCCCCATTTCCTACAATATTCATGTGAACTACGTGATTTTTATGTTCGAAAAACTACGTGATTTTTCATGGAGACCCATCAATGTTCCACTGTACTATAACTTAAGCTCACATGTTAAGTTCAAAAACAAAACTCTCATCTGGATTTCATAGAATTATATATATATATATATAACTGATCTAGTTGTTAAGAACTAATCATTTATATAAGATGCAATCTTTAATGGATTCATATACTCTCCACATATATAAGTGGTTGTTGCATTAACATATATTTCATATTTGAAAAATAAAATAGTAAAAATCACATGACTTTACATGCCCCTTCCTGATTTCGTAAGGCTTGAAGATGGTCATGGGGCCAGAGATCGGCATGCATATACACATACACTCACTAAATATACACACATATATGTTTGTGTTGTCCCCTCATGCAAGATGGTTGGTCACAAAATTGCAGAGCTCTTGTAAGATAAATGGGGGACCTTTCATGAGATCTTCTATGGGATTTTCTAATTTAGACTAACTATAGAAAATGTTCCAAAAGAAAAGAAAAAAAATACTAACTACTAAATATATATAGGACAATTTTTTTAAATAGTCATTTTGAGTTTTTATCATCAAAAGAGACCTTAATAAAAAAGATCGATTTTTGTTTTTAAATTTTAATAGTTTAAAAAAAAATATTAAGCTCATCCCAAAAACCCTAATTCATAGCTATGAGCTCTAAGTATAAATTAGTTAATCTTATGAATATAAATGTGTATTTATATCTTTAATAAAAGAATTTTGTCATTTTTTTCTTAGATGTTATTTCTCTGATCAAAATTTTTCTAGGATTATTTTATTATATATATATATCATTATAATCGTTACGTTGATGCATGCATTCAATACTTATTTCAGTATTGGTTATTCGAAAGTTAGAAGTAAAAACCTCATGCTGAAAAGCAATCCTCGCCGTTCACGTAATGTCATGATCTAACGGTCTCAACTGAGAACTAACGGTCCCGTGGTCCAACGAACCTGAACCGTCCATTTGGTTAGCTCATATATATATATCGAATCCCTGGATAAGCTTCGTGGAGTGGTTGAAGTTGAACAAGGTCTATTAGCTACTTTAGATCTGAGCAGCATTACCCTGAGCATGTTTCACATCTCAAAAATGTTCGGTTGGACTTATTAGCAAAAGCGGCTAGAAGTACATTTGTATTATTATTCCATACTCCCTCCGTTTCAGAATAAGTGTCACTTTAGAGAATTTTTTTTGTTACAAAATAAGTGTCGTTTTCGACTTTCGATGCAAAATTTATTAATTTTATGCTGTAGATTATTTTTCTATTGGTTGAAATATGGTTAGGTGTATAGGTAATTGTGTTTTTATATAGAAAATATGCAAAATTAATTGTTTTCTTAATTCGTGTGCAAAAACCTAAAGTGACACTTATAATGAAACAGAGGGAGTATAAACTAGATACGGTTATATTCCTCGGAAAAACGTTTCGTCTGATCACAACTTGGTCTAATAGCATAAATAGTTTTAAAAGAAAAATCTGATGTGCAATTACAAAACCAATGATAAATGTGAGGAGTTTTGCGAACCGGCAGGATTCTTTTATCAGTGTCGATCCAGGAGTGTCATGGTCAAAGAACAATGCTACAACCTTTCAACGCTATTTTCACTTTTCCAGCTAACATCAGTTGACTTTCACTTACCTAGATCGTCTTTTCCGTATTTTCCCCGTATTTAATTTTGACTTTTTCATCAACCATTTATTTGTCTCTCACGTCCATTTTCACCAAATTTACAAGTATATTTAAAAAGCCTCAGATAGTGATCGTACTTAACTGAATTTAGGAATAGATGTGCATGCAATTAATTTGATATGTATTTTCAATTACCAAAAATAACAGAATATATATTGATGATGTGAGCATATCTTTTCCAACGGAAAATTGAGAAATATAGAGAACAATTTTTGGTAGATTTTTCGAAACCAATATCTCTTATATACGCAATATATATACTATACGTTTGGCCGTTTAGGTGGATGCTACTGTTAACTAGTAGACCTACCAAAAGGATCTTAAAAGAATCAAAATCCGTTTCAAAACTTATCAAAATCCACGATATGTAAGGAAATGAATTCGTTTTCTAACTTTCTGACAATATTGTTTCAAAACTTATCAAAATCCATGATATGTAACTACAAGCCTATGATTAACTTTGGTCCACCAACATTCAAGATATGACGATATAATCAAAACTTTGACATAAATGTATTTGTGTATGTTTGTTGTACATACTAAGTTTTCACGTAAACGGTACAAATATAAGATGCGTAAACATTTTTAGAATGTATAAGAAAATCCATGTGGAATAGAAGGTGAATGAGAGTGTTTCGTGAAAAGTGGCAGACACACTTTAATAAATAGCATTAAAAGAAGGACCAACAATGAAATTAAATGATGTCTTTTAATTTCATATTTTCACGTAACCATTCTCCTGCTATTCCCAATTTCCCATGCACCTTAACATGTTTGCTCTGGCTTCTTGGTTCCCTCACCATAATGCAACAATCTAATTTGAGTTTGAATATGTGTTCTCTAGGTAGCACAACCATGCTATTTTCCTACGGTAAAGTCACAGCTTATAAGGTTCGTCTATAACATTTCTGCTGTGAAAGGCTTTGATCATCTTTTACGTACAAGTGTATTTCTAAAATTAAAATATCCTACGTACATTTAAATGTAAATGATCATTCCTATAATACAATACACATAGCTGAAAGAGACGACATAACAGCAACATATTACAACAGCATTTTCGATGAATTTAAGCTCGATCTATATCGCTAAAAATGCACCATTTAGAGTTTTATTCATGACTTACTACACAAACAAATATAGTTTATCATATCGTATTGTATGATCAGTATAACAAGTTAATATATTGTGCATTTTGTTTTTGTTAACCCTAATATTGTTCCAAAACGTTTTAGTAATGGTTTCTGTCATGTTTAAAGCTGTTGCCCAAAGACACTAAGTAAACATTAGGGCATCAACAACCCTAGCACCCCATTTGGGATGCTTATTATTTTTTTTTTTGCTTTTTTAAAAAAAAAAAAAAAATTAAAAGCAGACCAATCACGGGCCGCCACGTGTCAGTGGGACCCGTGAACAGTGCAAGAACCAAAGAAAAAAAGGTGCTTAATTGGGAGTTTTAAGAGTTGGTTTTTGGGGGTGCTAGTGGGCCCTACCCCTTAAGCACCCCCCTAAGCACCTGCGATAATGCTGGTCTTATGGGCTAATAAGAAGAGGACTCTTTGGATACTGAATGGTGGAATATTAATAGAAGTATATGGCATCCACGAGCCACGAGATATGCATAGTATATGTAGACAAACACTAATGATCAGATTTTCATTTAGATTTTCAGTTTCTTTCATAGTTTCACAAATAATATTATTAGACCGGTTGGTAAAAACTATGAGAACTCTGGTTAAAAATATACTGTTTTGAACTCTGGATGAAATCAAAAGGATTTTATTCACGAGGTAGGCATAAAAGATGAACACAACTTATTCACTTTTCAATATTGACTACACATACACATAATGGACTTTTTTGTTTTCTTATTGCAAAATTTCACGTAACAATAAGATATTCGGTAATATAATGGTGTAGCCCATTTCCTCTTGTCATTTGAGGGAAAAAGAGCAAACCATTCGTCACAATCACAAATGTCATTGTAAGCAGACGAGAGACCATTGGTCTCACCGTCCACCTCTGCCCAAACCTTGACGTTTTCACCAATATTTCTATCCCAGTACAAAACCCATGTAACACAAAGAACAAAGTGACCTCCCCTGAAGGCGTTTCATGGCCGCTCATGTAGAAGTTTAGAAGTTCGTGACCCAGACCAGAGGCGAGAAACGTCGTAAAACCCCCAATAAACATAGCCAAACCCGACTTGGATTTACCCGCCAAAGGAATGTAGAAAGCTGACCGGAGAAGAGATGAAACCATTGGATTCCACCGACGACCCCAGTAGTCTTGAAGAGATGAGGCTAAGTAAGGTTCATCAAACACTGGCTCAAGATCGCACCCAAGAATGATAGTGAACACAAATTTGATGAGGTTAAATGCAATATCAAGTGGCAGGTAAGTATATAGACACTGCATAACCCACAAAATAATCGTGGGAAGGTTATGTTTGTAACCTCGTGCGTGTAAAATAAACACCACTGCACATATTGCAACTTTAGTGGAGAAAACCCAAGTGGGGGAAGTAGATTGATATTTACGATTTTTTCGAAGTTTCTGAATGGGAAAGAGAGCGAAGCACACAAATCTAAAGAGACTTGTGGGAAGTGGGAAAAGAGGACCTTTATCAAAAGCAAAGAGGATGAGCTTTATAGTTCCCATCCCTGTAAGGAATTGAAATATGGTGAAAATGAATAACGCAGAGGAGAAGAGCATGGGAAAAACAAAGAACTGAACACATACTGGAAGAACAGAGAGTAATCGAGGAACACCAGCTTTGAATCTGGTCGATATGTAGTAACAATAAGTTACGGAGATTATTGCTGAAATGTATACTAGGACAAATCTCTTGTTTTCTTCCTCCATGTCTCACCTTTTTTTTGTGTTTGCTGATAATGATCTTCTAGTCAGCGAGGTTTCTTTTTTTTATCTTGGTTGTTGTGTGTTTTTGAAGTAATCGGAATGAATAGATAATATGGGCTTGTGATTTGACAGGTAGACAAATGAAGGAACGGGTTGCTTCTGCGTTCTCCCTTTTCAGGCTGGCTCTTGCGTACGTTCTCCCTTCTGAGGCTGGCTCTATTAAATATCCCACAGGGGTAAATTATATATTCTTGGCAATAGATAGTACTCATAGTAGGTAAGCTAGTTTTTGAGTTAGTTATATGCCCACTATTAATAGAGTTTTTCTTAGGTTTACCTCATACGGTGAAATTGTAGGTTCACTAACCAATAGAAATCTGTAACTTTATATTTAATTTTTGAGGAAAAAGAAACAAAATATTTGTCAAGTCATATTATGTGTTAAATTTTAAAAGTAAAAATAAACAAAAAATAGTACTACCTACGAAAAAAGAAGGATATTTTTTAAAATTGTTAACGCCGTCAGCAAAACACGAAACCTATAATTCTAAATACTAAACCCTATATCATTGGATAAACCATAAACCTAGGATAAATTCTAAACATTAAATCATAAAAACTGAACACTGGATCGTAAATACTAAACCCTAAACGCCATCGACAAAAATCTAAATCTGAAATCCTAAACCCTAGGATTCAAGATTTACCTAAAGGTTTAAGATTTACCCAAGGATTCAAGGTTTACCCAATAATTCAGAGTTGATCTAAGAGTTTAAGATTTAATATTTAGGGTTTGGTGTTTAAGATATCAAATTTAATATTTTTGTTGACCACATTAATAATATTAAAAATATATATTATTTTGTAGCCACTATTATTTTTTATTTAATTTTAATTTTTTATTTTTAAAACATAATATGACTTATCAAATATTTTATTTCTTTTTTTTTCAAAAATAAAATATAAAGTGGCAAATTTCTATTGGTCGGTAAACTCTGGCTCTTGGGTGTGCTACAAGAAAACAACAATTCCCAACAGATGTAATAGTCAAAAATAATTTTCCGACAGTTTTCTGACAATTGTTTTGTCAAAAGTTTTCTATTGGGAATTTGTCTTTTTTTTTTTTGAAGTTGTACGTTGCTTTTGTATAAGATGGCTCTTGGCTGGACAACCTATTTAGTGTAATTTCCACTTTAGAAAATTTCACACAGATTAACAAAATAATTTATCTATTTTACACTTATCAATCAAATTTGTTTACAAGTTTAGTTATATATGTTTTTAATAGCTTAAATTAATAAGAAATTTTTTTTCATGTGTATAATATTCATCTCTTAGCATATTTCACCAAATTTTCTTTAATTATTAATTGAATAAATTAATCATATTTTTTACTCTAACTTGTTAACTTCAATATATTTTCAACATATTTAGAGAGAATATATTTTTCTTATTTTTCCATTTCTTTATACAATAAAAAAATAATGGAGAGAAATATAAACTTCAAAAATTTTAAAATCAATCTTGTGATAATAAAAATATGTAGAATGTTTTAAAATAAATTTACCATTTTCTGTCAAAATAACTACTGAAAAAACTAAAGGCTTATTATCATTAGAATATAAACAGTTTACGTAAGTTTACATGTATGTTGACTACATTGAAAAAAAAAGTTGATTGCAGAAAATGGCTGTTAGGATGATGTTTAACAGAGATTAACTGAAGTACAATTTAATTAATTTAAAAGATTTTGTTCTTTTAAATTGAAAATAAAATAGATATTATCTTGTATAATTATATTGAAAAACAATAACGACATTTAATTTATAACAAAACAATACTTCTAAAAAGACACTTGAACTGACATGCACGAGCCTTGAGATGTGTACAGTATAGACAAACACTAACGAAGACCTTTATTTAGATTTTCATTTTCTTTCAGTTCACAAATAATACGATTAGACCGGTTGGTAATAACTATGAGAACTGTGGATAAAAATATATTGTTTTGAACTCTGGATGAAATCAACAAACAAAAGGATATGTCAAAAGGAAAAAAATAAACAAACAAAAGGATTTTGTTCACGAGGTAGGCATATAAAAGATGAACACAACTTTATTCACCTGTCAAGATTTGACAACACATACATATAATGGACTTTTTAGTTTTCTTATTGCATAATTTCACGTAACAATAAGATATTTGGTAACAAAATGGCGTATCTCATTTCCTCTTGTAATTTGAGGGAAGTAGAACAAACCACTCGTCACAATCACAAATGTCACTGTAAGCAAACGAGAGACCACTGGTCTCACTGTCCACCGCTTGCCAAACGTTGACCTTTTCACCATCATTTCTATCGCAGTACAAACACCATGTAACACATAGAACAAAGTGACCTCCCCTGAAGGCGTTTCATTGCCGCTCATGTAGAAGAATAGAAGTTCGTGACACAGTCCAGAGGCGAGGAACGTTGTAAAACCCCCGATAAACATAGCCAAATCGGAGTTGGATTTACCCGCCAAAGGAATGTAGAAAGCTGACCGGAGAAGAGATGAAACCATCGGATTCCACCGACGACCCCAGAAGTCTTGAAGAGATGTGGCTAAGTAAGGTTCATCAAACACTGGCTCAAGATCGCACCCAAGAATGATAGTGAACACAAATTTGATGAAGTTAAATGTAATATCAAGTGGCAGGTACATATATAGACACTGAATAACCCATAAAAGAATCGTGGGAAGGTTATGTTTGTAACCTCGTGCGTGTAAAATAAACACCATTGCACATATTGCAACTTTAGCTGGGAAAACCCAAGTGGGGGAAGTAGATTGAGATTTAGGTTTTTTTCGAAGTTTCTCAATGGGAAAGAGAGCGAAGCACACAAATCTAAAAAGACTGTGGGAAGTGGGAAAAGAGGACCTTTATCAAATGCAAAGAGGATGAGCTTTATAGTTCCCATCCCTGTAAGGAATTGAAATATGGTTAAAATGAAGAACGCAGAGGAGAAGAGCATGGGAAAAACAAAGAACTGAACACATACTGGAAGAATAGAGAGTAATCGAGGAACACCAGCTTTTAATCTGGTCGATATGTAGTAACAATAAGTTACGGAGATTATTGCTGAAATGTATACTAGGACAAATCTCTTGTTTTCTTCCTCCATGTCTCACTTTTTTTTTGTGTTAGATGATAATGATCTCTTCGAGTCAGCGAGGTTTTTTTATTTATCTTGGTTGTTGTGTGTATTTGAAGTAACCGGAATGAATAAACGATATGGGCTTGTGGTTTGACAGGTAGACAAATGAAGGAACGGGTTGCTTCTGCGTTTTCCCTTTTCAGGCTGGCTCTTGCGTACGTTCTCCCTTTTGAGGCTGGCTCTATTAAATATCCCACATGGGTAAATTATATCCTTGGCAACATATAGTAGGTAAGCTAGTTTTTGAGTTAGTTAGAGCATGTTCAACCCTAAAAACCCTTAAGGAGTTTTTATTTTTTTATTATTTAAAAAAAAATTAAAAAAAAAATCAATTGCGAACCGCCACGTGTCAGTGAGATCCGCGAACAATACAAGAACTCTTTAAGAATAACTCTTAACTAAGAGTTTTAGGAGGTGATTCTTAAGGGTTTTGGTTGGCTCCACCCGTTAAGAACCGCCCTTAATCTTGCTCTTATGCCCATTATTAGTGAACAATCCTTAGGTTCACCCCTATGGTTAGCCTTTAAATTTATCACACCTTTTATAACCAATCAAAGTGCCATATAAATTATTAACTAAAATATATTATTTTTTTAGAAAAAATCTAAAATAGTTAAAAAAGGAATATCGCCAATTTTAACGATGTCGCCAACTAAATCTTAACCCTAAATTAAAAATTCTAAACTTTAAACCCTAAATCTAAACTCAAATCCTAGACCAAAACCCAAAACCCGAGAACAAAAAACCAAACCTTAAACCCTAAACCCAAAACTCTGAACTCTAAATTATAAACTCAACCCCTAGATTCTACACCTAAACTCTAAACCTAAACACTAGGATTTAGGAGTCAGGGTTTATGTTTTGGGTATAGGATTTGTGTTTAGGATTTGAGTTTAGGTTTTGAGTTTAGATTAAGGGTTTTGCTAATGGCATTAGCGTCGTTATTATTTTTTTCAGCTATTTTTTCTAATTAATATTTTTATTTTAATAATATATGTGGGACTTTGATTGGTTATAAGAGATACGGTGAATTTAAAGGTTTATCAAAGGAGGTGAACCTAAGTATTGTTCACTATTAATAGAGTTTTTTTAGGTTAACCCCTTCACCAACCAAGAGAAATATGCCACTTTATATTTAATTTTTTTAAAAAAAAGAAACAAAATATTTGTCAAATCATATTATTTTTTAAAATAAAAAGGTAAAAAAATAGTACTAGCTGCGAAAAATAATTATTTTTGAACGCCGTCAGTAAAACACAAAATTCAAAAGTCTAAACCCTAAATCCTTGGATAAAACATAAACCTTTGGCTAAATCCTACACATTAAATCATAAAAACTAAATCATAAACACTAAGCGCCGTAAGCAAAAGTCTAAATCCTCGACCCTAAACCTAGGGTTGATTTATCTAAGCATTTAAGATTTATCTAAGGGTTTAGGATTTACTTAAAATTTTAGAGTTTATGGTTTAATATTTAGGGTTTAATGTTTAGGATTTAAGGTTCAATATTTTGTTGACCACACTAACAATATTTTTTAAAAATGTAGCTATTATTACTTTTTATTTATTTTTACCTTTTTTATTTTTAAAACTTAATATGACTTACCAAATATTCTGTTTTTTTTCTTTTCAAAAACTAAATATAAAGTAGCAGATTTCTATTGGTTGGTTGTAGAAGGTAAATCCAAGAAAAATTCTTATTAATATGGTATTAGAGTCTATGATTTAGTACTAATAATGTTCCACATACAGTTTCATACCCATGTAACATGTACGAGTAGTCCATATTGCTAAGGTATTTTCGAAGTGTCGGACTGTTTCATTAGATCGGTTCTCCCCAATATCTGGACAGGGCCTATTAAATATCCAACATCAGGTAAATCAAGTATCCTTCGCAATATATAGTAGTGTGGCAATCCTATACTCTTAAAATTGTTTTGTCAAAAAAATTCTATTGAGAATTTGTCGATTTTTTTGAAGTTGTTGCTCTTGTTTAAGATGGCTCTTGGCTCGACAAACTATTTTGCCATTTTCCACTATATAGTAATACAAATATAATTTATTTATTATGTTTTTTTTTTCATTTTGAATTTGAAAAACTTATTATTTTCCGTTTTAGTGTAATTGTCGTTTTAGAAAATTTCACACAAATTAAAATTTTTTTTATCTATTATACCCTTATCAATCAAATTTGTTTACAAGTTTAACTATACATGTATTTAATACTTTAAATTAGTAAGAAATATTCCTTCTGTGTATAATATTCATATCTTAGTATTCTTCACCAAATTATCTTTAATTATTAGTTGAATAAATTAATTATATTTATTACTCTAACTTGTTAACTTTAATATATTTAGAGGGAATCTACTTTCTTCTTCTTTTTTCCATGTCTTTATACAATAGAACTAAAAATAGTGGAGACAAATAAAAACTTCAAAACTTTTGAAATCAATATTATGATAACACAAGTACGTAGATTCAAATAAATTTGGCATTTTATGTCAAAATAACTAATGAAAAAACTAAATAGACTTGTTATCGTTAGAATATAAACAATTTATGTAAACTTACATGTATGTTGACTACATTGAAAAAGAAAGAAAAAAATGATTGCAGAAAATGGCTGTCAGGATGATGTTTAACAGGGATTAATTGAAGTATAATTAGTTTAGTTTGAAATATTTTGTTATTTTAAATTGAATTTAAGATAGATATTATCTTGTATAAATATATTGAAAAAAATGACATTTAGTTTATAACAAAATAATATTTTTAAAACTACACTTGAACTGACATGCATGAGCCATGAGATGTGTATAGTATAGACAAAGAGTAATGAAGATTTTTATTTAGGGGGCTATATTGAATACAAAATTTTAAGTGATTTAGGGGTTGATTGGTTTTCCCGCTACCACCCGCAAACGTAGCTTTTGCGGTTGGTAGCGGTTGTTGGCGTTTTGTAACAATCATACAAAACGTAATAAATCGCTTCAAATCGCTTCAAACCGCTATAAACCTCTAAAATTCAAAAGCTGGTTCCAGCTAGCGTTTACGGTTGCGGGCGGTTGCGGGAGGGTAAATTTTTTTTCTTTCCAAAAAAACTATATAATAAAAAATAAAAATAATCAATTAAAATTTTAAATTAAATAATAAAATACCAAAATGTATACATTATATTGTAATTTATATTATAAAATTTTGAAGAAAAATATTTCTATAATTTTAAAATAATTTAATAGTATAATTTTATAAATATAATTTTTATATTTAGTATAATAATATGATTTTTAATATTATTATAATTATATAAAATATAAATATTGTTAATTTATTATCTAACCACTGCTGCATTTAGTAGTTAACCAGTCGTAAATATTCCGAAAACGCAACAATTTTTAACCGCTTTACCAGTCGTCCAAATCTCTTAATAACACATAAAACCGCAACCGCAA
Organism: Moricandia moricandioides; assembly: GCA_905132885.1. Classification (NCBI taxonomy): domain Eukaryota; kingdom Viridiplantae; phylum Streptophyta; class Magnoliopsida; order Brassicales; family Brassicaceae; genus Moricandia; species Moricandia moricandioides. Next base: position 154,357 of record CAJHQQ010000199.1, on the reverse strand, counting down.
ACACCCGCAGTCGCAAACGCAACCGCTGCGGTTACACCAGTCAGCCCCTTAATTTTTAATGAACTTTTATATTAGTGTTCGAGAATTGGAAATTTTGATGTGATTTTGTTAAAGTATTTTAGAATCTTATCTAAAACTATGAGATTTATCCTTCTGAGGCTGGCTCTTGCGTACGTTCTCCCTTCTGAGGCTTGGTCTATTAAATATCCCACATGGGTAATATATAGTAGGTAAACTAGTTTTTGAGTGTATGCTTACTATTAATATGGTATCAAAATTCATGATTTAGCCTGATATATGATTTCTCACATATACAATGTCATAGCTATGTAAAATGTATAAGTGGTCTATATATATTGCTAAGGTATTTCCAAAGTGTTAGACTTTGACTATTTTCATAAGGCTGTTTCTTCCCAATATCTTGAGAGAGCCTATTAAATATCCCACATTGGATAAATTAAGTATCCTTGGCAATATATATAGTAGTGTGGCAATTCTCTACTGTTAAATTAACTTTTGGGTGTGAATTATGTTTATTTTTATAAATAATTGAATGTTTGATTTAAACTTTTCAAGAACATAATAATAATTTATCATGCTGGTTTTTGAATTAATAAGAAGTACACTTATAATTATTCATAAAAAGATTATGCCAGCACACCTATCTTTTTATTGAAAATATAAAGAATTAATTTCACAAATCTAATTTCAATTTTTACCTTTAAGGTAATAACTCTATATTGTCGCATTTATGCATGCATTTACCCATTTTAACGTCTGTCTTTAATGTTTTTCATGAATATTCTGTGTAAATAATGGGGAATTTGCAATTCTACCACAAGTTTAATACCACTTTGCAAATTTATCTTTAATAAATGAAAATTTTCAAAAATACCTTAACTTTTTGATGAAAATATACTTAATTCTAAATATTTAGAAAAAAAATAGAAATTAAACCTCACCTCTTTAACACTAAACTCTAGACAATAATCACTAAAGTGTAAACCCAAATGTTAATATATTTTTGATAGTGTGTATTTTTGCAAAGTGATACTTAACTTATGTTATTCTTAGCAATTTCTCGTAAATCATCCTAATCCTAATTGAGACTTAACAATACATTTTAATATGTTTCTCTTAACTTGGATTAAAGTGGTCCATGGAAGTTTTCTTATATGCAAGAGGCACATGAAGAATCATCTAGGCATAGAGCAACAAGAGTTTTAATTTCAGCCCTTTCTCAAAAAAAAAAAAAAACAGACAAGAGTTTTAATTTGAAGAATACCATAAGATATATCTAACAAAAGATTATCATTAAAATAGACTTTAAGTAGAAAAATGACTAAAATAGATTTTATTAAATAATGTAAATCTACATTTATACCCATTGGGTTAACTAATCGAGATTTAAAGTTTAGAGTTATGGAGTGGGGTTTTGCATGTGAGATTTAAAATTAAAAGAATATTTTTTTTAAAATTAAAAAAAAATATTTAGTCATTTTTTTCTTTGTAATCTATTTTTGTGACAAAAAGTTTTAACATGTCTATTTGCGAGATTTAACATTTTAATTTTCCAACCTATACATTATAACTAGAATTAGAAAGAAGTATTAATGCATATAAAAATAATTGATAATGAATCGAAACATATTCAGTATCGCTGATTTTTTGTTGCTTTGTAAGTTTTAAATTTTAATATAATTTACTAAGGTTCAAATTACATTTAGTTTTAGTTTTATTACATACATAGTTTCACGAGAAGGCATATTTGCGACGGAAGAAATTCAAGAACAACAATGTTTTTTTTTTGTAAATGAAGAAGAACAACAATGTTCATGCGTTATATTTGAGGGAAGTAGAGCCAACCCATAGTCACAGCCATAGACGCCATCGCTGCTCTCACCGCCCACCGCCATCCAAACGGTATTCTATTGGCAACCACTTCCGACGCAATATAAATCCCATGTAACACATATAACAAAGTGATCTTCCCTGAAGGCGTTACACGAGTTGTATAGAATACTAGAAGCTCGTGAAACAGACTAGATACGAGAAACATCTTAAGAACCCACATGAACTCAGCCAAACCGGAGTTCTGTTTCGAGATGCCCCCAGCGTAGACTTTGAGTTCTTCATCCATCTCTTAGCTCTTCTTCTTTTTTTTTTTTTTTTCGTTGCTGAGTTTTGCCGATCACCAAGGTTTTAAAACTGGGGTTTGCGTGTGGGCGTTTGGTTAATAGATAAACAAATGAAGGAACATGTTTGCTTTTACGTTCTATCTTCGGAGGCTGGCTCTTGTGTTGCGTTGTCACACGCCATGCAAGTGGACGAAACTTCAATGACCGTCATTTACGAACTGACAAAAATAGACAATGGGTTTTTAAAGAATATTTTATGAGTTATTAAATGAGAACAGTATTTCTATCTCTTTCACTTTTTAAAATTTTTATTTGCTTATTCTATGATACTCAATGAGATTTCATGGACTGGAAGTATTGATAAAACCAATTGACAATAAATATATTAGTTTATATCATTAATAATAATTAAGCTTCATCCTAACTTTTGATATGAAATTTTGTTTCTAAATTAATTAAATGATGATTACTTCACCATTAATTCAAGGTTTGAATATAGATCAGTGGACTTTTTTTTATATATCTGAAGTGATTCTGGATCAAACTGAACTTGCTGGATCAAATTCTGATACCAAATAAATTAAAAGGGGTTTTAATAAAAAAATAATTAACAATAAATATATTATATTTTATAGTTTTATATATTACTTAAAATTTATTCCAAATTTAAGTGAGATTTAGATCATAATATTTTAATGTTCTCATAAACATCATATACATAGATCATCACCATTGACCACTTAAAACATGTGATTTGGGCTTAATTAACACCTAAACTATCACAAGAGATCCACAATATGAGGCAACATCTTCGTAGAACCCAACATTTTCTCGTCGTTCAATATAGCAATTATCAATTCTTAATCAACTTTGATGCATATGATGATGCATTATCACTCATTCATTACCACATATTCATTACCACAGATGTGGTAGTCCAGTTGGTTTAAGCGCATGCATTGGTGTTGTTGTGCTTTGAATTCAATACACCGTGGGAAGAGTGCTTTACGCCAGAGATGTTATTAGTAAATCTAACTTCCTAGTTATTTGAGGAGATTATTTGGACTGATGGCACAGACACCTCCTAGTTAATAAAAAAAACATATGATACATTTGTTTTTTGTTTTCCAAAACCTACTACTAAGTTGTCTCTTTCACGCAAATTCGATGGGTGCTCGTTTTTGACTCAACTGGCTCCTTCGTCGGCTTGCTTAACCAAGAAACAACCGATCGACGACGTGTTAATGCATGAGAGTACTGCAAGGTTTTTTTTTTAATGCAAGCCCATGTTTTGAAACGATCGATATCTTCATTTTCTTTCTTGTGAAACAAGCGACGCTTTATATAAATCTTTTAATGAGTGCATTGCCAGAGCATAACTTCACAGCGACGCTTATATATCTCTCCCGTTTCCTCAATATAAAAGTCATTTAATAAGTGATTTGCCACAGCATAATCAAGTGTATAACTTACATTTCTTATACATGTATTGTTCTAGTCACATTGGTCTAACAGTTTATAGATTTTGTTGAGTTCATACAACCAAGTTTGAAACCATTGCCCACGAGTTTTATGTAGACATTATGAGCTGATTAAGAAAAAAAAGACTTCGAGCAAAATGTTTAACTGATCTTAAAAGTGCTGTCTTTGAATCAGCTAAATTGATCACTCTAAAAGAAAAATTGGAGAAATTTTGGAGTGCGAAGTCCTTGGTGGAGAATTTTTGGAGTTTCACTAGAAGGCTAGAAGCATCTGAGTTGGTACATTTATCTATGCTTCATATTAAGTCTCTTGAAATATTTTCGCCAGGTTATTTATAAGACAAATACATGATCTATGCTTCATACTAAGAAACTGTGTGCTTTATAAACAAATATACTTGAAAAAAATAATAGGTTTCATAAAAAATACCAAATATTAAATGGATAAAAGTTTTATTATAAAACAAATGACTTATCTACTATATTATTTTAGTTTTTTGAACATCAATAAATATCAACAAATACAATTTTTGAACAACTAAAATGACGAAAAAATTAAAAAATTAAAAAAAAATCCGCACAGATCAAATTGTAGTTCACTTTAAATGTTGAAACAGGGTAAATATATGGACTTCGTTAGTTTTCTTTTCTTATTTCATAATTTCAAGAAACAATAAAATATTCAGTAATATAATGGCGTATCTCATTTCCCCTTGTAGCTTGAGGGAAAAAGAGACAGCCACTGCTCACAATCATAAATGCCATTGTAAGCAGCCAAGACACCACTGGTCTCACTGCCCATCGCTGTCCAAACGTTGATCTTTTAACCACAATTTCTGTCGCAGTACAAATCCCATGTAACACAAAAAACAAAGTGATCTCCCCAGAAGGCGTTTCATGGCTTGTGTAGAAGAATAGAAGTTCGTGAAACAGACCAGAGGCAACGAACGTCGTAAAAACTGCGATAAACGTAGCTAAACCGGAGTTGGATATACCCTTTAGAGGAGCGTAGAAGCCTGACCGGAGAAGAGATGAAACCATTGGATTCCACCGACGACCCCAGAAGTCTTGAAGAGATGTGGCTAAGTAAGGTTCATCGAACACTGGCTCAAGATCGCACCCAAGAATGATAGTAAATAGAAATTTGGCGACGGTGAATATAATCTCAATGATTAAGTACACATATAGAGGAAACAAAAGCCATAACATACTCGTCGGAAGATTATGTTTGTAACCTCGCACATGTAACGTTAACAACAGTGCACATATTACAACTTTAATGGGGAAAACCCTAATGGAGAAAGTAGATTGAATTTGAGATTTATTAGGGTTTTTTCTAAGGTTTTCGATGGGGAAAAAAGCGAAGCACATGAATCTAAAAAGACTTGTGGGAAGTGGGAAAAGAGGACCTTTATCAAATGCAAAGAGGATGAGCTTTGAAGTTCCCATCCCTGTTAGGGCAAACATTATGGTGGAAGTGAACAAAGCAGAGGAGAAGAACATGGGAGAAACAAAGAACTGAACACATACTGGAAGAATAGAGAGTAATCGAGGAACTCCAGCTTTGATTCTGGACGATAAGTAGTAACTATAACTTACCGAGATTATTGCAAAAAGCCATACTAGGGCATACCTCTTGTCTTCTTCCTCCATGTCTCACCTTTTTGTGTTTGCTGCTGCTGATGATGATCTTTTCTAATCAGCTAGGTTTTATCTTGGTTACATTGTTGTGTACGTGTATTAATCGAAGTAGCCGGGATTGTGGTTTAAAACAGGTAGACAAATAAAGGAAGGGGTTGCTTCTACGTTCTCCCTTAGGCTGTTTGTTTGATTTCTCCCTTGTTGACCAAAAAAAAGAAGAAGGATAGTTTATTGATATAAAACTAAACTAAGAGCTTCATATGCGCGTCCGCACGAATATTGGTTTTTACGTTTTTATATATTTATATTTATTTTTAATAATTAGTGTTATATATTTTAAATGTGTCGCAATATAATTAATTATATTCGAAAGACCCGGATCAAATCATGTAATATGGTTACATTTAGTATAAATATCTGAACATGTTTCAGATACATTGATTATTTAGATATTTTTAGGTTTCTATACATCATATCTGAACTTATCCAGACCTGAAAGTACTAAACTTGAAACCTACACATAAATTTATAATAGCCAAGCGAAACCTAATTTCAGAACCAAAAAAATGATACTCAAAAAGAATAATCCTACTAGAAGGGGTAGCCACTGTTTATGCCTAACTGATTCTGTAAACTAATAAAAATGATTATTTCTATGTGTTTGGCTAAATTAAGTGAAATAAAAAGAATTTGTTATTTAGTAAAATAGTTATATGGAATGAAAGTTAACTCACAATAAATGTAATACATTTTAATTATTTTGATTTACATTATTATTTTATTCACATAAATATGTCGTTGAATTACGTGTTTAGCTAAGTAGCTTTTCACCGATTGAAACTAAAATAAAATAAGTTTTGATAAAACAAACTAAAATGAACTTGTAACCATATGCAAAATCTAGTTATTTTATATTTTTTATTTTCATAATTGGCACAAAAGTAATGTTAATTAATTAATAAAAAAAATATGTATTGTTATTATTATGGTAATATAATTAAATATTTGATGTATTTTTAAGGTAATATAATTAATAAAATTATTAAATGAATGAAAATGAAAATAAAACTAATGTAATAACTTTTTGAAAAGAAGTTTAGTTCTATTTGTACTTCAATTTAAAAATATATACTAGAATTGGATCTGCACGCCCATGTGAGTGTTCATTTTTTCTTTATATTCAAATTATATTTATATTTTAAACATTTGCGTAAAACTTATATTTATTCAATATGACATTTACACAGAAAAAAATTGTGGTTTGTACAAGATAATTTTATTTATTGTATCTACCCTCAATTGCATAATTTTACTAATATATATATATATATATGTGTGTGTGTGCATGCAATATAATTTCTAAGAATTATTTTATATTTAATATATCTCTTACAAACTTACTATTTACATGTGCTAAACATTTTTACATAATATACTAGGGTCAAGTCACGCGGCGAATGGATTAGTTGAGTATTTGACATGATTTTTTAATTAAAAAAAATGCAATTATTTTTTTAGGACCTTATTTATGTGAATTCGCTTTATCTAGAATTTTAGTAAAATCTCAAATCGTTGCAGTTGAATAAATTGCTTGATAGATAATATGTTTTCTGTTTTTTATAAAATACGCATTATTTATTCGTTATAGATCACTACAAAATTACAAAAGAATAATTGTTAAACGAATCATATTCTGATCACATAAAAATAATCAAACTAAAATATTTATTAAAACACAAAATACTACACTATATCATTTTACTATTTCCTTAATGTTTAAAATAATTTTGATCTGAAATTAATTATAAGGTTAACATTCTTTAATTATATTATTTTGAAAAAAAAAAACAAATTAGTTACACTACTGTCACTTTTTGTCATTATTTCTAATTTTTCTATTCTCATACAACATATACGTTTAATTTGTTTTCGAAAAACTAGTTTTGACCTGTCTATCTTTTACGCAATTTCAATGGATGTCCGCTTTTTGACTCAACTGGCTGGCTTATAGGTCTGTTTGCTTAAACAAGAAACCAACAGTCGACGTGAAGATGTGTATAGACAAACACTAATGAAATTTTTTGTTTAATTTAGATTTTCGCTTCTTTCATAATTTTACAGTTAATATGATTGAACCGATTAGTAATAAGTAGTAACTATGCTAAGTCTCGATAAAGTAATATCTCCAGAAAATTAAAAAAAAAATCGACAAAACCAACAAATAAAACAAATTTTAGTCACGAGGTATACATAACAGATGAACACAACTTATTCATTTCTTTCAGTATTGAAACACATACGTATATGAATTACTATTATTTTTGGTAAACAACATTTTAGTTTTCTTATTTCATAGTTTCACGAAAAAATAAAATATTCAGTAACATAATGGCGTATCTCAACTCCCCTTGTGATTTGAGGGAAATAGAGCCAACCACTGGTCACAATTATAAATGTCATTGTAAGCAGCCGAGACACCACTGGTCTCACTGCCCAACGCTGCCCAAACCTTGACCTTTTCACCACCATTTCTGTCGCAGTACAGACCCCATGTAACACATAGAACAAAGTGATCTCCCCGGAAGGCCTTTCACGACTTGTATAGAAGAATAGAAGTTCATGAAACAGTCCAGAGACGAGGAACGTCGTAAAACCCCCTATAAACATAGCCACACCGGAGTTGGATTTACCCACAAGAGGAGCATAGAAAGCTGACCGGAGAATGGAAGACACCATTGGATTCCACCGACGACCCCAGAAGTCTTGAAGAGATGTGGCTAAGTAAGGTTCATCAAACACTGGCTCAAGATCGCACCCAAGAATGATAGTTAACAGAAATTTGATGAGGTTAAATGTAATATCAAGTGGCAGGTACATATATAGAGGATACAGAACCCATAACAGGAACGTGGGAAGGTTATGTTTATAACCTCGCACGTGTGATGTTAAAAACACTGCACATATTGCAACTTTAGCTGGGAAAACCCAAGTGGGGGAAGTAGATTGAGATTTATTAGGGTTTTTTCTAAGGTTTTCGATGGGGAAAAAAGCGAAGCACATGAATCTAAAAAGACTTGTGGGAAGTGGGACAAGAGGACCTTTATCAAATGCAAAGAGGATGAGCTTTATAGCTCCCATCCCTGTTAGGGTAAACATTATGTTGGAAGTGAACAAAGCAGATGAGAAGAACATAGGAGAAACAAAGAACTGAACACATACTGGAAGAATAGAGAGTAACCGAGGAACACCAGCTTTGAATCTGGTCGATATGTAGTAACAATAACTTACAGAGAGTATTGCGGAAATGTATACCAGGACTAATCTCTTAATATCTTCCTCCATGTCTCACTTTTTTTTTTTTTTTTTTTGTGTGTTAGATGATAATTATCTCTTCCAATTTATCGAGTTTTTTTTATATCTACGTTGTTGTGTGTATCTGAAGTAGCTGGAATGAATAGATAATATGAGCATGTGGTTTAATAGGTAGAGAAATTAAGGAACTGGTTGCTTCTACGTTCTCCCTTATGAGGCTGGCTCTTGGGTGTACTATAAGAAAACAACAATTAATCTCAAACGGACGTAATAGTCAAAATAGTTTTTCCGACGAATTGTTCGTCAAAAGTTTCTATTGGGAATCAATCAAATTTATTTACAAGTTTAATTATATATGTATTTAATATTTTATACTCCTTATGTTTCATTATAAGTGTCACTTTAAGTTTTTGCACACAGATTAAAAAAACAATTAATTTTGCATATTTTCTATATAAAAATACAATTACCTATACACCTAACCATATTTCAACCAATAGAAAAATAAACTGCAGCATAACATTAATAAATTTTGCATCGAAAGTCGAAAACGACACTTATTTTATAACAAAAAAAATTCTCTAAAACGACACTTAATATGAAACGGAGGGAGTATTAGTAAGAAATATTTTTTCTGTGTATAATATTAGTTTCTTAGCATTCTTCACCAAATTATCTTTAATTATTAGCTGAAATTAATTATATTTATTACTCAAATTTGTTAAATTTAATATATTTAGAGGGAATCTGATTTTTTTTCTTACATTTCTTTCTACAAACAAGAAAATAGTGGAGACAAATTAAAAATTCTAAAATGTTGATGATTGCTCTGATGATTTGTAAATTTTATAAACACATTCAAGTAGGCCTCGGCATTTTAACCTGTATCCGAGGACCCGACCCGGAACCGACCCGAAAATACAGGTTCGGGTCCGGAACCGGAACCGAGAATTTTACTTTATTGGGTCTAATGATGGAGGACCCGTAGGTAGCAGGTTCGGGTCCAGAACCGACCCGGGACCCGATCGGGTATTTTTGGAACCGAAGAATATTAGACTTAATGATTTTTTTTGTGTGTTTTGAATGGTAACTAGATCATGTTTTAAGTTTATTAGTTATGGTTACGGTAATTGCACTACTGCAGTTTCAGAATGTGTTTTTTTCGTTATGGGGTTTCAAAATTGCAGGTTTGAGGTTCGGGTAACATTGCAGGTTAAGGGGTACAAGTAGATCTGAAACACATATTTAGACCCAAAAATATGTAGAAACGACCCGAAATATCAGGAACCGACCTGAAATCGGATCCAAAATACCTAGATCCGACCCGATACAATAAAGAATCAAAAAAATTCGGGTATCTGCGGATACGAGATAAGTGGACCCGAACCGACCCGGACCCGATAAGACCCGACCCGGAACCGACCGGAATTTTTTAAAGTACCTATATGGGTCTAAATCTCTAGGACCCGAAGGACCCGAACCCGAGAAGACCCGACCCGAATCCGACCCGAGGACCCGGATGCCCAGGCCTAGATTCAGGGTGCGAACTAGCTCATGGAATTTCTTAGAAGAGGAAGGGACAAAATCATTAAGACCATTTAGAAAAGCATTGTAGACACCTTCATTTTTAACAGGTATGGGAGACTTTTCAATGATCATTAGCAGGACTTTCCTCTTCCCTCAGATTTTTTTATCATATGTTATACTCGTTCAGTTTCATTATATTTTATTATAAGTGTCATTTTAGATTTATGGATACAGATTAAATAAATAATTAATTTTATATATATTTTATATAAAAACATAATTACTTATGCATCTAATCATATTTCAATCAATAACAAAAATAAGTTACAAAATAAAATTAATAAATTTTGTATTGAAAACGACATTTATTTTGTTAAAAAAAAAATTATACTATAACATTTAATATGAAACGAAGGAGTATAGTATATCTAAGTAGTATCATGAATTATGACACTTCTCGAGTTATAGTCGTTTAGTGTTGTGTTAAGATGATTTGGAATTGTGTAGATCATGGAGAAGGACTTCAAGTACTACACTACGAAGAAGAGAAAAAGTTTGAACCACATTATATGATTATTTTGTTGACGAGTTCAACAATAAGAATAGAGATCATTGTTGTCGGAAAAATAAGGCATATTCGTTTCAGTGTGTATAGTGGGTTGTGATTCTGTAAATAACACAATTTTGTCGTTTATTACTATATATAGAAAAAACATTCTTAGATTTTTTTACTGGATGTTAGTATAGTCCATTTCATATTATATAGGTACTTAGATAGAGATTTATGAGGTAGAAGACTAAAGGAATGATATTTTAAAATGGAATTCTGCTGAGAGTGGGTTATGTGTCTCATCGTTTTTGTCAAAATATTCCTAACTTCCAAAATAAAATTGTTTATTTCAACTTTAGATAGAACTTCGATTTGTATTAAATATCTAGAATCCTCACATGTTTTCTCTCTAGAATGAAAGAAGAGAGAGGGGTGAAGCCAAGTTGTGACATCACTATGACTAATAGAAAATTATCATATTTTGCTTTAGTTGACATACTACTATGAACAGGTTATATCAAACTTTTGCTTAATTTTTCATTTATGTTGCTATCATGACGACTTTTTAATAGCTTAAACTCTTATCTCTGTTTTTGTTTTTTGGTTATAATGTTATCATGTGGCAGGCTCAGTAAAGAAAACAAAGTACACCTTTTTGAGAGCTTCAAGGTGTACACTTTGGCTGGCTGATGAAAGAGCTTCAAGAAAAATTTGGAAGCAGCGAGGGAGCAACACTTTGGCTGTCTCGTGAAAGACCTTCAAAGAACTGATTTTCTGAAGCTGCGGAGAGCTTATTACCTAGGGGTTGGTCAGAGATATAAACCAGAGTTTTAAGTAGATAGATAGAGATCAAATATTGTTCATCATATGTAGACAAGGTACGTGAAAACCAGAGTTTTAAGTAGATCTAACCACTAACGTCTTAAACCATACATCTCTTTAGTTTCTGCTTCTTGACATGTGCTTAAAACCTTGTCTTCCTTTTCTCGGTGTGTTTGGTTCAACCGATTCCTTCAGCTTCGCCAGAGCTGAAAAATTAGAAATGATTTATTTCATCAAAACCATTATCCATTAAATGTTTTTGCTTCCATAAAACTCCAAATCTAGATCAGTAGTATTCTGCCACCAAAACTCGCATGTAACAAAACAATGGGTCTTAACAGAAGGTTAAGAATCTCAATTTAATTACATATACCACTCTCATTTTTCATGTCTATATGCTGAGTGCTTCCTTAGAGCAGTAGAGCTAATTTACACAAGGCGAAGAAGTTTACCAGGTTCGTAAATGGCACAAACAGAATCAAACAAAGTGGATGGGATTGGATAAACTGGGCATGAAGCATTCCCAACTTTCTTCAAGAGGTTTGAGAAACGCCTCACCTGAAATTTTCATGTATATTAAAATAAACAAATAGAGCTAGAGTCCAGAACTTAAGCAATTATCCAAAGAGACTAAGGTTCAGTGAGGTATCTCTTACAACCAAAGTAGAGAAAAGAATGTTTGGGTTTAAGCTTACCTCATGATCACTCAGCAATGTGAAGCACCGTCCAGCATGACCTGCCCTAGCTGTCCGTCCAGCACGATGGATGAAGGTCTTTGGATACTGAGGCATGTCATAATTAATGACATTTGTTACACCTTCAACATCCATTCCACGAGTCAAAGCATCAGATGATACAAGAACTTGAATATCTCCTTTCCTGAAGGCCTTTAGTTCTTTGCTGCATCCAAAAAAAATGAGAAAAGTTGAACTGTTATGGGTTCCAATGACAGTACATGGCGCGTTCAACTAGTAATGTATGTACCTTCGAACTGCTTGGTTAAGACCACCTGAATACTCTTTTGCTTTTATCTTCGCGTCACCGAAAAAGTTGAGTAACTTGCACAGACGACGAGTTGTCTCAACAGAAGATGTGAAAACGATACACTTTTCACCTTCCAATGATTTTAAGAGAGCAACCAAGTATACAGGCTTCAGCGCAGTTTCACAAATCTGTTAAAAGACATCATGGGAAGATAAATGCTATGTTTAAGCACGAACTTGAAGAGAAAATACATAATTAAACACGTATACATACCAGTCTAAGACATTCTAGCTTCTCGGGTAGTCTGTATCGGGTAGCTCCAGTTGTCATGAATAAAGGGTGATGCAGGTCAAGCTGAATAAGCTTGCTTGGGTCCTGTGTCAATGTAGCTGATAACGCCAACTTCGCTAGCCTTGGATATGGTTTACCCTTGAAACCTCTTTCTACACTTCTGAGAATTTGAAGTAAGCATCACATTAGTCACTTATAATCAGTTTTGACTAAAGCTTTTAAAGCTTTTAACATGGTTCGGTTATTATATCTACAGATGTGCTTAAGAGATGGAACTCACTGTCTACGGATAGTCTGCAGACAACCAAAAGCGGAAGGAACCAAAGGAAACAGGCCATCATCAGATGCCTGAGTCAGTTTCAGAACAGTTGGGAGCCAGTCTTGATATGATTCCCTAAGCAATCTATCGGTTTCATCAACAACCTAAAAACAACATCAATAAAACTAATTGGAAACTAAGAAGGGAGGTTACAAGTGTTCTTCTTACAAGATAACGCAAATGCTCAAGCGTAAAGCCCTTGGTGTTGTTGATATGGTCCATCAACCTTCCTGGTGTTGCTACTAATATGTCCACAGCACTTTCAAGGTTCAGTGATATATCCTCAGGATCATAACATATCCCTGCATCAAGTTTAGGTGTTTTGATGAGCTGCGCGATGTCGCCAGCTATAGAAGATTGACCAACAGCTGAACCAACAGATAACCCCACAGATGGGGCTATACAATCAAAAACAGCCTTAACCTAATGTCAAAAAAAAAGGATGGCTTCAGTTAAAACGAACGCATAAGTGGAACAAGGGCCTTGGAATATCATACCTGCAAGGCCAAATCACGAGTGGGCAATACGACTAAAGCACGGAGGCATCTGACAGCACGAGATGAAAGGGTCTGGAAAATTGGTAAAGCGTAAGAGAGAGTCTTTCCACTTCCTGTAGGAGAGTTAACACAGATGTCTCTTTGGAAGCCACCTGGCCCTATTGTTTCATGCCAAACTGCAACTTGAACTGGAAAGAGTGATGATATACTCATCTTATCCAATGCCTCCTTCAACCTAGCAACGCAGAAGATTTTTAAAAACCATAACTAAACCATTCAGCACAAGCCAAGTGATGGTGAAACTGTTTGATGAAATGCAAGACAAAACAGACAAAGATAGGCATAAGCAAAAAAAAAACACATAACAAAGTGTTGTGTCTACTACGCATAGACTTGGTAAGAAAATTTTCCACTTTACTTGCAGCTTATAAGAAAATGTTCAGCACAAATCAAGTGATGGTAAAACAGTTCTTACTCATCTGAATCTTGTCCAGACAAAACAGAAATTAAGTGTAAGAAGTAGAGACAGAACAATATGAGGAACACATAACAGATTGGTGGGTTATGCTCAATTCAAATCCTTTCTCTATACAGAAAGTTTTGAACTTTAGTTGCAGCTTAAAGAAGAAACATTACTAAGAAAGGTTGGGTTACCTGGGATGAAGGCAAGGGAGGGTTTCGAGTGAGCAGCTATCGACATGGCTGACGTCAACGGGAGCTCTCATCCATGGAACAACCAATTTGGTCTCTTCTTGGGCCTCACCATCTTTCTCTTTCACAACCATACTCGCTTTTAAGTTCTAGGGAGAGAGAGAGAATATCTACCACGGCGACGACGCACTTTCAGTTTATCAAGGTCAGAGACCAATAGTTTTGAACGACGTCGTTCGACCAAAATCATACCCCGAAGATTTAAAACGTCTCGTTCAACGAAACTCGAAAACCCTAGGAAGAACATTAAGGCCCAAATTTTTTAATTTTTTCAAATGCCCAAAATTTGTATTTAAATATTTTTTATAAATCATAGGGAATATATATTATAAACTCTATTATTTTGTGACTTGTTAAAGTAGGATGAAGTTTTGATTAATTTCATTTTTTCCATAAATATTTGATTTTATTTATTTCTGGTTTTTAGGTTATTTTACACAATTTTATATAAATTTTGATATATTTTAGGTTAAAAACAACAAAACAGAGTGATACCTGAAATATATATATATATGTGTGTGTGTATGTAAAACATTTAAAAGTGAGCTAATCTGGAACAAAATAAAGTCGGTTTAATTAAAATCTGATTTAAAAATTTTAAAATATTTATATGGTAAAATAAATGGTGGTAGCCCGATGATAAGAGAAGAACATGGGAATAAGATGTAAACCCGTCAGTCATGTATTAATTTTGTTAGGAATTAAGTTGTTATTTATTTGGTCAGATGTAGTTATGTTTTAGCCCCCTTACAAAAGTCGGACCACATTAGTCACAGGTATTGTTCCCTTAAAAGAATAGTTGGGTTTCGGCAGTCTTTTTACTTCTGCCCAGGCGGATCGGCAAACTTGGTGCCCCGTTAAGTAATGAAAAAATTGGAAAATAAAGACATTTTTTTCTAAGATTTGTCACAATAAGATTTATAGAAGATTGTTTAGGTAATTAATACTTAGTTTCCTTTTAATACAATTATACCCTTATATTTATCTAAATATAAATGTATTTCTTTATTATTTTAGTTTTTAAAAAATTAAAAAAAAAACAATTAAATAAAGAGGAAACTAAATAATACCTTTTCTCTTCATCTCTCCTCTTCTTCGCGACTCTTCAACATAACAATGGCGATTTACAGTAAGATCCGAGTGACCCGTTTTTCCACCCGAAAGCTTCTTTTTTTCATTCCATAATCTCATTATTGTCTTCTTTTTCTTTGTTATCAGCCATAGACTGAAGAATTGGGGGTTTGTTCTTACTCTAGGGTTTCGTCGGACACTCGTATTCATCTTCTTCTACCATCAATTTCATCATCTCACGCTTCTAAACACTAGGTTTGCCATTACTCCTTTTGATTCTTTCAACCCTAGATTTCTTAACAAAATTCATCACTTAAACCCGATTTGTCTTATTTCTTAATCTAAAATTCGTTGAATGGGTTTATTAATCTTCTTATACATTACGCAGTTCATGCAAGTTATTGTTTGGGTGTTTTTGATTTTAATTTGTATCACTATCGATTTTGGGTTTTTTTGAAAGAGGGATTTTGGGTTTGTTTGGGTGTTTTTGATTTTAATTTGTGGACTATCGATTTCGCTTTTTGTTGTTGTCTGATTCAAATTTGTTTTGTGTCAAATATTAGACATAGCTGGAACATGTGTTTGGGTTTTTTCTTTGACATGATCCAATCCTCTGATAAGCTTCGGTTTTGACATGTTTGGAATGACATAAAACATCTGATAAGCTATGGTTTGACATGTTTGGAATGACACAAAACCTCTGTTTGGAATTCTTTGACATGTTTGGAATGAATCCTCTCATAAGCTTCAGTTTTTCATGTTTGGAAACAATTCTATATGTCAGTGAGAACTTCAATTTTTGTAGTTGTCTGATTCAAAGATTTTGTTTTGTGTCGAATATTAGACATAGGTGGAACATGTGTTCTTAAATACAAAGTTATTAAAACTAAAAGTACATTTTAAACTCAATGAATTGTGGAACCCAAATTCACAGTTATAAAGTCATATATCTTCCTTCTTTGTTTGTGCTCTGATTACAAACTTTTTTTCTTTGATTGTAGGTATGTCTGAGGAGTTACCTAAGCGGCTATTTAAGCCGGGTGAAGAGACCCAAGTACATCAGATCAATAATAACTGCAAGATGGTACGCTATCTCAACAGATTGAACAATTGGCTGCCAAAGGAGTTGAATGAAGTGAAGAAAGATCGGGTTTTTGCTCAGATTTTTCAGTTGTTCGATAATGGTTTGGGTTTCTCTGCGAGAGTGATACACAGCTTCTTGTGTAGGGAGCTGGTGACTTACAAGATGCATGAGCTCTGGTTTGTCTTTGCGAGGAGACCTCTCCGATTTTCATTGCTTGAGTTCTATGCAGTTACCGGGCTTCAGTGTGATACTAGTCTCTCACTTAAGGAGTTGGTTGACTGGGATGATGATGGTGGTTTCTGGAGCTTAGTGATCAGGGCAAATAAGGGAATTTCTATTCTTGATCTGTGGGAAAATCACAGGGAAGCTGTTAAGAAGTGGAGTAATGCTGATCGAATTAGGCTGGTGTATCTTTGCGTCATTGTTTGTATTGTTTACGGGAGAGATGAGAAGGCAAATATCCCGATCAAGTATGTCAAGTTGGTTATGGATCTTGAGAAGGTTCAAAATTACCCTTGGGGAGTTGCTTCTTTTGATCTTCTATGCGAGTCCATAGCTAAAACACGAGACAAACTGAAGGAGAATCCTACGAGTTACGTGTTAGATGGCTTCACCTACGGTCTTCAGATTTGGGCTATGGAAGCAGTACCAAAGATTGGAAAGCTCTGTGGAAGAAAACTGAACAAAAGTTTTAAGAACGGTCCTAGATGCGTAAACTGGATGGGAGCTGCAAAGATTTCTTATGAGGAGCTCAACAAGTTGGAGAACATCTTCACACCCAAGGTAAATATGGTTTTTGTTTAGATTACTTCATCCGGTTTTTTAGATTAAGTTTTTTAGATTAATTCAATTTTCTTCACCTTTATTGTGTAGGATGACATCTATCCATACATCTCGTGGACAGGGAATTATGATGTAGTTGAAAGTGCTGTTTTTAGAAGGGAAGATGAGGTGGAGGATGATAGAATCAAGGTCCTCATGAGGATGATAATGAGTCACTTTGACATCAGTGATCATCATTGGGAGTATGAAGAGACACCAGTGTTTTCATTTGGGAATAAAGAAGGTGGGAAACCTATGAGCGAGGGAGAAGGTGGGAATGATGAAGGCGGGAGCGATGAAGCAGGTGGGAACAATGAAGCAAGTGGGAGCGATGAAGAGTTTCGAACTCCAAAAAGATCAACAAGCATAGGCGCGAGAGATACAAAGGGAAAGAAGAGGCTCCCGGATCGTGGAATGGAAAAAAGGAAGCATAAGGTCCTATATACTAGACCACAACAGCCTTCGTTTGATGAATATATGAAGGCTTTTGTGGCACAGATGTTTCAGCAGAATTTTGCTGCGATGGAAGAGAGGCTAGAGAAAAAGATGGGTGAAAGATTTGAGGAATTGCAGTCTCAGCTTAAAGATGTTCAAACGAATAAGCCAGCTCCTAGCAACCCAACGCCTACCAAGCCATCGCCTACCAAGCCATCCCCGAGGAGGTCCAAACGCTTGGTAAAGAACCACTAGTCTTCATCACTCTCTAAAATGTGATTAACCTGTTTTATTGGTTTGTAAGTGTCTTGTTCAAAATCAGGCTTAAGTATGTATCGGCATCATGATGTGTATTTTGCTATGTGAACTTTGTGTAACTTTATAAGTTTTGATGTGTATTTTGTTATGTGAACTTTGGATGTTATTAGTTTATAAGTTTTTTATGAATTTTCTATGTTGAATTAAGAGGATGTGAATTTGAGTGAAGCGGATGATATGGACGAAGCAATAGGTACGCAAGACCTTGAAGGGCTTTCTCAAGCCTCGTACGTACCTGATTTTGATCCATCACAGCCCAATAACGACAGGGATGCAAGTAATTGGTGGACTCCAATGACTACTGTCCGGAAACTACCAAAAGTTGAATCAAAGCAAGCAACTGCAACTCCATCATCGGTAAAGTGGGATATATGGTCTAGCGGACCAATCAAGAAGCTTCAGCTTAGTGACTCACCAATGGTAAATGACTGTTCTCCACAAGCGTCACTGTATTACTTCACCGAAGAATCGTGGGATAGATTCATGAAATGGTCTCTGAATCCAACGGCTTTGAGGATTGGTTCCTCTGTCTTTAATTTGACCGTAGCTCAGAGAATAGTTTGTGCTGGAAGATGGCTTGGAAACGAGGTATTATTTTGTTATACATGTTTGAATGGTTGAATCTTGTTAACATATATTTGATTGTGCATTGGTTTATTTTCCATGAGCTTATTCAGGAAATGGATGCGATGATGTATATATGGCGAGAGAAGACATCTTTGAGGCGTTGGAATATAGACCGTGTTGCTTTCATGAACGCATGTTCTGCCTCCGGATCGAGACTGAATACCAAAAGTGTAAAGACGACAAAAGAGGCTATGTAGTACCCAATCTTCTTCTTGCTTACGGGAGAGGAGAGCTTCCATCTCATGGGCAGACTAATAAAGTTTGGGGTGTCGATGTTGACCGTCTCTACTTTCCTCTGTTTGTGAACAGTAAGTATCCATGTTTCCTCTACATGTCTTCATTATTCAAAGGTTAGTTTTCAAAATTAATGATGTCCCTCGCAGGTAACCATTGGTTTTCTGTATGCGTCAACATAATTGAGAAGAAAGTGGAAGTCTATGATTGCGGACGGGGAAGGAATAGGCAATACGTAGAGAAGTTTGCTGCTATGATTCCTAGAATTGTGAAGGCCGTTGGGCCACCTAAGAGCAAGCTACACCTTTCATCCTATTCTATTGTAGATATGCCTATGCAGACAAGGTTGAACAAGTCTTGTGCTGATTGCGGGGCATACGCACTGAAACACTTGGAATGCATCCTTCTTGGTCTCGACCTCAGCTTAGTGGATGACGAAATAATGCCTGGTTGCCGACAGAAGATTGCTTATGATATATGGGAGGCTGCAAATGATCCCATTTTAATTCAACTTATGGCACAACATCTGCCATCGAATTTTGAGAGTTCTGCTCTTTATGATCTTGAAGAAGACTGATTATGTGTGTTTAGTTTTGTTTTACTTAGAATGTTGTGATAGTACTCTATTTTGGTGTTTTCTATGAATTTTGTGACATGACACTATTTTAGTTTGCTAGTATTATGTGGTTTTCTTTTGCATGACATATTTACTAAACCAAGAAATGAAATATCTTATTAATCTTTATACCCTAATCCACTAAACCAAGAAATGAAAGATCTTATCAAACTCTTATCAATTGTGTTGAGAATGACATGTATTTGTTTGATAATTCCATTTGTAGTTCCAATAGACACTAATTATGTATTTTTTTGTGTCATGTACAAACACTACTTTGGTGGATACATGGTGAAAGTACATACCCTTACTAACCCCTAAACGAACCCCTAAATCGTTTTTCTTGATATTTAATAGATCTGCCTCAGGTATAAAATACGTTTTCTACCTATTGAAACGACGTAGTTTTGTTTTATTTTTTGACCTAGTCCCTATTCTTCCTCATTTTTTCACGACAGAGAGAAACCTTGGGTGATCAACTCAATAATGTCTTCGGTCGGTTCTTCTTTCGATTCAAGATATGGACACACCAAACAAAGAGGAATTCCGAGAAGATGCAATTGCGGCGAGGCAGTGGCCCTTTTCACTTCAAAAACTGTCAAAAATCCGGGAAGATTGTTCCATTGTTGTCCGATGGGATCTGATAAGGTTAGTCTCTATTCATATAACCATGTCCTCGCTTCAATCTAATTGTTTCTTGATGTTAATGATGAAGGACAACACTCACTTGTTCAAATGGACTAACAAGTCAGTTGTTGAGGAAATTGAAGACTTTCAGGATTTGTTTGACGTGTTGCTCGTGGACACTTCCGAGATTCATAAATCAGTGATAGCTTCTGAAACCATGCTGAAACGCCATAAGAGTAGACTTGAAGAGATGGAAGATGCAATTGCTCGTTGTGAAGAAAAATCCATCGAATACATTAGAGAGTTAAGGATCATAAAAGCTTTGTTCGTGTGTTGTTTTGCTATGGTCTTCATTTACCTTACATATGCATGATGTTCACTTTGTTGTTCTGTTTTTCCAAATAAATGTAAGACTATGTTCTTCGGTATTTTTTGGTGATTTGCATCGAAAGTAACAAAAAAGTTGCAAAAATCAAACAGTTAATAGAAAGATCGATTTTTCTCAACAATGTTGTAAAGCAAAAAACAAATAACAGAAAACACACACAACAAACTAGATAGGTATATCACATGTTCCTCTCTTGTGCCCCTCCCTACCACAACGGCTGCACTTATGCTTTTTCTTCTTTGTTGATCCTTGAGAAGATCTAATCTTGTCTTCTACAGTTTCATACCTTCTCTTTACTGGTCTACCAGCACTCTTTCTTGTCTCTAGTGGTAAGATCTTCATAAGTTTAACCTCATCCGGGACCTTCCATTCATCCTCTGGAACTGGTATGGATTAATGGATTCCGCATAGGCAGCTCTCCACGTTGCAGTGCTATACACGCCATCAGTAAATCTGTGTAGTTCCATACCTGTGTCAAAAAAAGAGACCGAGCAATGTCTATATGCTGCAAAATACGAGAAATATATAGGTACCAAGATAATGTTTATATACTTCCATACCTCGAGAATAAATTGCAGGAATGGCGTGTCTGCATGGAATTTTTCCTAAATCAAACTTCCCACATGTGCATGTTCTGGATTCTAGATCAACATGACAATCATATATGTCTCCTTTAACAAGTGATCTAAAATTGTCAACCTTGTGAACCTGAAAACCCCGAGCCTTGACAATTCTCCTATCAATTTTTTCTCCACCTTAACGGTTAAAGGATCAATATGTTTGGAGCTTAACATGTGACGCTCGTAGAACCATCGGGTCAACATTTCTCTTATACTATCTAGCAAAGGAATTACTGGAAATTGTCTTGGTGATCTCAGAACTGAATTAATCGACTCGGCAGGGTTATTGGTCCTGATGTCATACCTGGATCCAGGAAAGAGAGAACGAGCCCATTTTCTCACATCAGCCTCTTGTAGATATCTTCCAAGCGCCGGACTAATATCAAAAATTTCGGTGAAACGTTCCTGAAATTTACTATACCTATATGCCTTTGAAGCCTTTTCGACCAACGCAATGAACCCCTTTGTTCTGAAAAATTTAACCACATTGGTCAACAAGTGTTGAATGAAAATTCCGTGTTTTGATTGTTGGTAGACAGTCTCAATCCCTTTATCAATTGACGCATTTCTATCTGACACAAAAGCTAAGTCTTTGCTATCAGCAATAACCACATTCAACTGTCTGAAGAACCACTCCCATGATTCATCATTCTCTGAATCAACAACTCCAAATGCAACTGGATATAAGTTGGAGTTACCATCTACAGCTGTAGCAACAAGTAGAACTCCTTTATATTTATTTCGCAGAAAAGTTCCATCAACAACAATCACCCTACGCATATGACTGTGAAATCCTCTAACCGATTGCCCAAACGACATAAATAGATACATGAATCTACCATCCATGTTAGTTTCATAGTGAGTGTGTGTACCAGGATTAGCTTTTTTAATCATATGCAAATATTTTGGTATCTTTGCATAACTTTCGTCTGGTATACCTCTAACAGCTGCAATTGCATACTCACGAGCTTCCCAAGTGTGCCAATAAGTAATCTCGCAGCTATGCTCCAACCTCATAAACTGAATGATGTCGTTTGCTTTAGGGCCATCATTGGCATCATCAAATCGATGTTGTATCAGCTTCCCAATTGTTCTTGCCGACGCCTTTTTCCCGAAGTTGCTTTTCTTTGAAGGAGCACATGAGTGTATACCCACACACTTATTGATCATAAAATATGTAGAACCATCAAGACATTCCGCACGCACAGTCCAGTTGCACGTTTTATCCTTACATCGTATAGACCAACATTTTTTGGTTGATTTGATAACAATGAAATCGTAATTATTCTTCATCGCCCAAATTTCCATTGTTGCCTTTAGAACACATTTACTTCGGAAAATTTGATCTTTCTTCACGAAATCTATGTTCCCAGCTCCACATTCCTTTTCACTATCTCCATTGTTTTCACTCTTTAAACCATTCTCACCGGAACCATCCTCACCGACATGATTATTCCTTTTATCACAACACTCTGTTGATGGTTCTGTAAAATCTCCCTGATTTATTTCTGGAACTTCACCTTCCTCAACATTACTTGAATCACACGGCTCCTTATTCAAATCAATATTCACTCGTTCCTTTTCATTTACACCAGTACCATTACCAGAGAACGTGACACACAAGGTTGTAGAGGAACCCTTCTTCGCGTAGCCCACAAAGTTACATACTTATCGATCATTGCTGATAATAATGGGAGGATTCCCTCTTTGATTCACCATCTCATAACTGAACTCGACATTAACCAAATTAGAGTCGGCCCCATAATCTTCACACACCATGATCTTGAGTTTCTCCAATAAAGTAGTAGTTTCTAATGTCACCATTCGACCACGCCTTTGTTTGTCTGCCAAGAAACTCCACTCGTCACTGCAACTTGACCTCCATACACCAGATTTAACATAGATTAGAACCATCTTGTGATGGTTGATAGAATAGATGTTTGTCGATGAAGAAGAGAGATAGATACAAAGAACGAGGGAGATAGAGATCATGTGAAGAGAAAATCGTGGGGAGAATATACTTAGAGATATTTAGGATAGATTTAGGAAAGATATTTAACGAAATTTGGAAGTTTCCATTTTTACTTTATTTGGCTAGAATATACATCATACGTAGGTCAGAAAGCTGTAGATAGAGTGGAAACTACATTCTGCCGTAGGATATTATATGGTAAAAGGTAGAACAATGTATGACGTGTAAAAAAGAAAAGGTATTTCACTGACTCTGGGATAGAACTTGTAAAATAGTCGCAGGTAAACTAAAGACATCTAGCTAGAATAATACGAGACACAATCTAGCTAGGGTAAATTATAGAAGAAAGTGTAGTTTATATTTTCTATCCAAGGTACACCTTTGTATTATATTTTGTATTCGATTACTACACTACGTTGATGGCTAAAATAAGTATTCTATCCTACCTGTGACATTAAATAAAACATAGTTCCAGAATTTTTAAAAAATAAATTTTTAAACATACTTTGGTTTTCTAATGACTAATATATTTTTTAATATTTTTTTACCTTATTTTACTATTTTTTCTACAACACAAGAGCAAAACCTGTCCAAGATGACTAAAAGTATCAAAAGTCTTATTTGGACAAACAAACATCGAAAGTGTCTTGTTTTTCCAATTCTCCCTTAAGTAATTCAGTTTAGGTTTTAAAAAAATAATTACTTATTAAAAATTTGATAAAACCCGCTAAAATTCCTTAAACCTTCAATCCGATTATCGGTTGAATCACTTGGTGAACCACTGAGTAACTTTTATTTTGCTTGTCTTGGGTTTTAATTACTTTATTAAACATATTTTGTATTCTAAATAAAATTGATAGCTTTTACTTTTAATTTTTTAGTTTTCTCGTAAATTGCTGCCACATGTACTTTATATCTCCTTTAATTTTTTTAAAAAAAATTGCTTATATTGTTCATCGTGAATAGCATTTGTTTTAAATTTCTATATTCTAATTTCTATAATATAAAATTTATTTTTTATGCTTTTTGTGAATAATATGTTTTTTTCTTGTTTTCTTGATTTTACATGTTGCTAAATAAATAATGTTTTGTTCTAAATCAAATTTATTGATGTTATTCAATTTTGTAAAATCATATATAATATCGACTAAACTTTTTTATTGTGATATTTAGATTTTGATATATATATTTCATTATGCTACCTAAAAAGATATAGTGAACGATGATAAAAAAAAACTAAATTATTAATGAGATATGGTATTAATTTATTTTCATTATCAAAATTCTATTAGAATTTTGATGTTTACTTTTAGTTGTCATTTTTTCCAAATTTAATTTTATTAGTAACATTAGATATCTAACGTCATAAATTCCCAAATATCTCTTGTGTACTCATGTGTAAGTAAATTGGTGTTTGAATCCATATGAGGTTTATCCATTCACGAACGATTAAAATAAAGAAAATATATGATTTTTATTTTATTTTGTGATTTGTTGTAAATGAGTGGAATGAATGGAGAATGAAGGGAATAAGGAGAGCTCGTATTCATAGAAGAAAACTTGCCATGAATTCTGACAAAATTGTGATGTAATTCTCACTGAATAGGATAAGGTCGTCGGATTTCCGTCAGAAATATCTAATTTTCAAATGGCTATAAAATGGTTTAATTATCCGTCGGAATTTGTCGAGAATTCATCAGAGTTTCTTCGAAACATTCTAATTTGCAAACGGATTTAAAAAGGTCATTTATTTCGTCGAAAATTTGTCAGATTCCGACAATTTTCTTACAGGCTTTTAATATTCAAATCCATTGCAATGTTTATTTAACGAATATATGAGTTCTTTGGTGTCTTGTCAGAATTTTCTGACGAACTTGTCTTTGTAGGTATTTCGTCGTAATATTCTAACAAAACATCGACGAATGTCAAAAATCGGTTTTCGATATTTTCTCAAAATTTTATCAGATATTCGACAATTTATTTATCTGTCAGAAATTCCGTGAAATTTACCATGTTTTTTTGTAGTATGTGTATATTGTAATATGAAACGTTATCACTAGAAGTCCACAACATGAGGCAACATCTTGCTAATCCAACGACACACATCTAACAATGCATGTTGCGATATAAACACAGCATAACAAGTATGCTTCACCAAGTAACACAAAAGCTCGATATTGTCCCAGTTTGTGCATGATTCATATCACCAGAGTCGTGCCTCAATAGAAGCTGGTGAAGCATGTGCTTCGGGGCCGGAGCCAATATATTAAATTATAGGGCGAATTTTAAAAGAAATATCTTCTAGCTTTATTGGTGACAGTAATTCCTAGTGTGGTAGAGAACACATGTTCAAATTTCCGACACTGCGGTTTTTAGTTTTTTAGGATTTTTAAAAAGAGAAAGGACCAAAAAAAATTTCAGGTTTCTGGGCCAATATTTCTCAAGCACGGCCCTGTTCATCACCTGAATCACAATCTACCAATCATTCCCAATATTTTATATACATGTATGATCATGCTTTCATTCATCAATTATCAAATCCTCAATAACTTATATATACATGTCAACAGATATATATATGTATGATCATGCCTTCATTCATCAATTATCAAATTCGCCATAATTTATTTTTCACGTATAACATACGTTTAGTTTGTTATCGAGAAACTAGTTTTGACCTGTTTCTATTTTACGCAATTTCAGTGGATGTCCGCTGTTTGACTCAACTCGCTCTTTGGTATGCTTGCTTGACCAAAAAACAACCAATGCCGTGTTCATGAAAGTAATCCTAGGTTTTAAATGATTGATATCTTATTCTTTTTTTCTTAGTGTGTAATTTACATTTCTGATATATGTATTGTTGAATTTGATATAATAATTAAAAAACTATGTTGAGTTCATACAACCAATTTTGAAAAGTCATTGCCCAAAGGCTCTATATAGACATCATGGGCTGATATCTCTTACAGAAATTAGCAAAAAAATTTCTATTAAAAAGTATGTAAATGTAAAGTTTGTTTGTATAGTCCGGTTTTATATAAACCGGTGTTAATTAGAAATAGCTTCTGGTTATATAGAGAAGAGAAGTATCTGGTATGGAACATAACCAGTATAATTAAGAACGAGTTTATACTAAGCCGGACTATATAAATTCTAATAAATTTGATGGATAACTAAACTGGGCTTCTAGCCCATTAATGATATTGTTTCTTCTTAAGTCACCGCCTCGTGATCGTAGTTAAGATCCATCACACCAGAAGCATCATCACTCTCTTGGTCGGCCTAAGACCTTGTCTTTAGGGTTTATCATTTCCATGGAGAAACAGAATCAGCAACCAGTATGCGGCCAAGAGGCTCTCCTTCTTCTCAATTGCGTCGCCGAGTCTCCGTTCGATCAAGAGAAATGCATCCGCTTCTTGCAATCTCTCAGAGAATGCGTTCTCTCAAAGGTTTGATCTTTATCCCCTCTCGAACAGTTTTGCTTCAGGAAAGTTTTGATGCTGCATTTTGGTTGATTATTGATGAAAACTTTGAGAAATTAACAATTTTTATATGAATTAATGATGTTATTGTGACATATGTGTTATTTTAAAAAAAAAAATTGAATGTTTGATTCCAAACTAATGAAAATCTTTTTTGTTGTTGTTGGGCTATGCTTATGAATGTCACAGAAAGTTAACAAGTTTGTGATACCGAGCCAGGAAGATGCCAATGAGGGAGCAGGCTCAGCTACAAAGAGACCTTCATAACCTTCTTTGTATCTTTTGAGTTGTAATCTCATATGATCTTGTAAGGCCTCAACCTCAGGGAATTTAGAGGTTTACACATTTGTTGCTATGTATGTTGAAACTTTGAGGAGCTAAAGAGATTCTAAAATATTGAAGAGAAGAAAATAAGTTTATTTTTACTTTTTGATTGTCTCTTAATGAAACACAGCCAAATAAGTTCAGACAATACTCTACCATAAACAAGCTTCTTGCTTAATTGTTTATACAGAACCATAAGTTACAACTTTTTGTGAGGCTTTACAATACAAAACATTCATCTCCTAACTCTCAGAGACTCATAATCCTACTTTATATTTAACCGTTAAAGGTACTAGTAACTTGTAAAAAATTGAAACTTTGAAGTTTCTCAGCCTCTTGTAACTCTCTGCTTCTCCATTCGCAGGTTTTTTTATCACAGTTTGAAGGATACCTTCTCTTGGTTTTGACTCTGTCCTCCTCCTCCTCCGCGGCTCTCTCTTTGGTTTTCTTCATCGTCACTACTGACCAAGCTTCTCTAGCATCTTCTGCAATTCACAGTACTTCTTCGCCCAATGTTTAACCTCTTCAATAGCCTCTCTATGTTTCTTCTCCAGAACCTCTAGCGTTTCTATCAACGTTTCATGCTCCTTCAACAAACCCTCATACTTCCCTTTCACGAACAGCTACTTTCTCAGACATCGATGGCTTACTACAAAAAAAAAACAAAGAAATCACGAAGTATACTTGTTACCTGATGACAGCGGCTAAGAAGGAACCAGACCAAAGATTCCTCTGGCTCTTGAGATGCAAGAACAATGAGTAAAGAAACCCCTAAGCAAAATAGAGAGCGGGTATGCGAAAGGAGTGTTCTGCAGAAGATAATGCTGCTTTTAACTTCATTTTTATTACACAAGTCAATCAGTCTTGTTCCATCTAATCATCAATACGACTCTCAAGCCCAAGACCAAGCAGGCCAGGCCCATTAGAGACAGTAATTGTAACCATGTTATTTATCATCTTCTCTTTCAACTATTAATACATTTATTTGTGAGTTGACCAAAAAAAAGGTTTATTTGTGTAATTAGTAATTTACTAATTAGGTGATCTTTCAGACGTTGGAAATTGAATATGAACTACATGAGTACATACACTAAGGTATCTTTTCTTTTACACTAATGAATCTATTGTTAATTAGTTTTAAATTTAGCTTAAGCAAGACATGTTGCCGATCTCAAGGTAAAAATCAGTTTGAGATTGGTCGAAAGACATTTTTCATCAAATTCATTCTTTAGAAAATGAAAAGTATGGCTTATTCCATAAAAAAACTCATGTGAAATCAGCATAGTATTAATAAATCTCTATAAACTCATGTTCAGTTAAATTTATAAAGGATATAAGTGTATAATCCAATGCATGAAGTAACAAGTATTCGGGGGGTAATTTTTAATATAGATTTCTCTTCATATTCTCGTTTTGTTTGGATCATCATTTTGTAGAACCTTTCAAAAAAAAAAAAACTTTGAAACATAAGCACAAGACTCTCTCATAAGAGCATGATTAACCCAGCACCCCATATAGGGTGCTTAATTTTTCTTTTTTTCTGACTTTAAAAAATAAAAAAGTAAATTAATCGCGGACCGCCACGTGTTAGTGAGACCCACGAACAGTAAAAAATCACACACAAAAAATGGTGTTTATTTTGAAGCTTTTGACACCAATTCCTCTAAATTGGTGAGCCTCCTCCTATAAAATTCCTCCAGTAATATTGCTCTAAGTTGTTTTGTAATGAAGCAAGTCTTAACTGGTGGGGGACATAGAGATTGCAAGTTGTTATGGACTTATGGGACGTCTCTCTCATTTAAGTTATTAAATGCGATAATTCAGTTTTGATTTCTTTTTCTATCTAGGTATGAATTACAGTTTACAAAGTTACTATGTTAAAGAGAAAAAAATATTTAAAATGACCTTTCTCATTTGATAAATAATATTTTAAGATAGATTAAAAAAAATGTTATTAAAATAACTTTTAAGGAAAAAAAAATGATCAAAATATTTTTTTATAAAACGTGTAAATATATGTTTATGTCCATTGAGTTAATTAATTTAAACTTACAAATTAGAATTATGGGGTGAGAGTTTTGGAAATAAGTTTAAAATAAAATAAAAAAATTTTAAAAAAAAAAATTAAAAAGATTTTTTGACAATTTTTTTTTTGTAAAAAAAATATATCTAAGCGATTTTTCCTTTGATAAAACAGTGTTTGACTACTATAAATCGAAAACATGTTTACAAAAAAAACAATCGAAAATATTGCCATATCTCCAGACTCCAGTATAGTGAACTCTGACAGTCAGATTATAGTAAACGTTTTCATTTACTCATTTACTGTATGGTACTTTTTTAGAAATGGTCCAATGATTTACAATCAAATAATAAAGAAAAGTCCAGAGCATGTGTGGGTCATCGAGCAAGAACACAACACACTGTTCATATCTTCTTGAGATGAAGCTGAAGTTGTTGTCAGTCTCCAAGATCCAGAAGAATGTGTTCCTCATCAAGCTCTTCTCTGTTATTCTTATAACCGGTCTTGCTTTCAGTCTCTTCATTTCCCACTCCACCGACTTTTCTCCAGTCTTTGCATCCGTCACCGGAAAATTCGAAGTTCGCTTTACGCCGCCCAAGGTTACCGTGCCGGAAAATGAAGATCTCATTCCTCAGGGTAACATCACTTACTATAAACAAAGATTCTTATGTCGTATCATCCTTTGTGTTCTTGTTTATTAGGAACTATTCTGAGATCTATAGTGAATATGGAACTCTGTTTCTTGATTTGCAAGATCTAAATCTTGAGTTCTTGATTTACTGATCTTGAGTTCTTGATTTGCAACTTCTTGATTTTTTTTTTTTGTTACTTGAATCAGATATTGAAGTAGAGAAGTGTAATCTCTTTGTCGGTAAATGGATCCCAGATTCATTAGGACCAATCTACACAAACAACTCATGCGGCAATCTCATCGACGGTCACCAAAACTGCATCACCAACGGCAGGCCTGACCTAGACTTTCTCTACTGGAAGTGGAAACCTCATGACTGTTTGTTACCACGTTTTGATCCTCGTAGGTTTCTTCAACTTATGAGAAACAAATCTTGGGCTTTCATTGGTGACTCCATCGTGCGTAACCATGTCGAATCTCTTCTTTGTATGCTCTATATGGTAATAATGCCTATTTGTTTCCATCTTTTTTAATGGTTATGGACCGTATGTCACTCTAGGCTATGTCCAAACCATGTTAAATTATCTCTCATTATAAGATTAGACTCCTTCTTTTTTTTACTGTCTCTCCAGGTTGAAGAACCGGTTGAAGTGTACCACGACAAGGAGTACAAATCGAAAAGATGGCACTTCCCTAGACATAACTTGACTATATCCAACGTTTGGTCGCCATTTCTAGTCAAAGCTGCGATTTTCGAAGATTCAAACGGTGTCTCGACCGCTGCGGTCCAGCTACATCTTGATAAACTCGATGAGACATGGACCAGTCTCATGCCTAGCCTAGACTATGCCATCATCTCGACCGGTAAATGGTATCTTAAAGCGGCGGTTTACCACGAAAATTCCAAACCGGTCGGTTGCCATAATTGTCCAGAGAAGTTGGAAGAGCTAGGATTCGACTATGCTTATAACGCCTCGCTGCGTAACGTCATGGACTTCATTGCAGATGAAACTAACCGTAAAGGTACGGTGTTTTTCAGGACTTCGACTCCGGATCATTTCCAAAACGGGGAGTGGCATAACGGTGGGACGTGTATGCAAACAGAGCCGGTGAGTGACGAGGAGGCTGAGATGAAAAACGTACATAAGATACTAAGAGATGTGGAGGTTAGTCAGTTCGAAAGAGCGGTTAGAGAGAAGACGGGTGAGGACGGTGGTGGTGGTGGTGGTAATGTAAAGCTTTTGGATTTCACCGGGATGTTATTGACCCGACCCGATGGTCATCCGGGTGCGTACCGACAGTTCAGACCGTTTGATAAAGACAAGAATGCAAAGGTACAGAATGATTGTCTGCATTGGTGCTTGCCTGGTCCGATTGATTATTTGAATGATGTTATATTGGAGACCATAGTAAATGGCTAAACCAGACTTAGCAAATTGTGATTGGTGGTTTGATGTTGCCAATTGATGAACCCTGGAGAAGTGAAACCCGGTTATAGACTAATACAGAACAAATCTTTATGAATTGAAAAAAAATTGTATGATATTTGGTTCTTGGGAGCTAACCTGTGGAGTTAGCAAAACCGGTTTGGTAAAGGACTTAATTTTTTTTTGCCGGTTCTGTAAAAACATTGTTTATGGTTCTTTATGTGTGTATAAACTAAGATTGTGTCTTAGAATAAAGTTTATATAAATATGATCCGATTTAGGTTTCACAAATTTTACAAACTTCATTTTATAATCAGATTCTAACGGTTCGTAATAGCTGGTCAGCAATTGAAATAATGTTTCAAGTGCTGTTGATTGAACATGTCTAATGTGCTTTGTTAAACTCAAATTACTCTTTTAACCAAGAAAAAATGGATACACGTACGTTATCTACTACGTGAAATAATGTTTTGATGGATACAAGTTATATCTACTATGACAAGTTGTTGTTCTCTTTTACATCATGTTTTTAATAATAAATCGAGTCTGGTAGAAACGTGGGAAACGCCGGGTCGATCTCAACAGTTGGATTGAACCAATCAACAACGTCAAAGATAGGTGAACTCTCCATGAGTCCGTCGAAATAGCCGTTGCTAGTCCCGTAATCATAAAACGGCGGCGTATTGGGGAACGAGAAAACGTTGTCACCGTCGTCAAGCCCCTCGGTTCGAATAGTTAAACTGGTTTTGAGACTCTCGAGAAGGTCGTTAGGGTTTTGAGCAACGGGTGGTTTGGTTCTGGTGTCTTGCTTCTCCGGGGAAGCTGGTGGAGGAGGAGGAGGAGTTGCTAGGTTCCCATGTGAGCAAGTGTGTTTTCCTCTGTACGTCACTTGGAACACCGTTGGATCACTGTCTGATCTCTGAACCTGCTTTGTTGCCCAACAGTTCTGTGTGTTACGGTGCGTGCATCTGTAATAACTCCTGCAGTTCAAATCAATCCTATTAATATATGTAAAAACGTTAATATATTTAATTAAATTTTGATATTTTTGGATCCTATACAACCGAATCCGAAACTATCAAACATTTAAATCTTGTTTGGATATTTATGTATAAAGGTTCGGATGAAATTTTGGTTTTTTCGTTTTGAGTTAAGATCGGGTTAAGGTTCGGGGTAAAAACGACCGGGCCTAGACTAATGTTGATGATCTATTAATGATGATGTTACCTGGGGAATTTGGTGCCCAAAATGTCTTTCTGGCCATACTTTCTCCAGCTATAGACATCATCTTGATGAGGTCCTTCTAAGCCTCTTTCTGGGTTTATTCTCACTTTCTCTGTCCACTTTGGTAACATCTTCCTGCAAAATAAATAAATTATATAATATGATATTTATATCATCACATTATTCAATTATTTGAATTGTAATTGTTGTCTGAACTTGTTTTATTGTTACCTTTTCTTTGAATTGAAAATGTGATCTTGGTGATGAGTCTCGCTGGAACCTCTTCCATCAAGAAACTCTTCACTTCTTGGACTCCCGTTTATTGACGCCGGAGATTCAGGTACACCGACGGGATTTTTCACCGGAGCTACAGCAACCACCTTCGGAATAAGTTGTACGGGCGGTGAGGAGGACCAGTTTACAATGGCAAGAGATTTCTCGTAGGAAGAAAGGATCTGCTTCAGGAGAATCCCGTTCGCTTCAGCCGCCGGAGAAGAAGATGGCGGCGATGATGATGATTCTCCAAGTCGTGTCTGAAGCTTTTTCGCCGCCTCAAGTCCAAGACTGAGCTCACTTAGTAGTGTCTTCTGCTCCCAGCTTAACATATCTTTTTTACCTTCCATTTTGAGTATGTCTCCCAAAATAGTATTTTTTTTTACAAAATAAAAACCTCAAGTATAATGAGAAATAAATATAATGTGTTATTCGCTCAAAAATAATATATAATGTGTTATAATTAGGGTTTTATATTATATAGTAATAATTGTATATCTGAATTTTATGGTAAGGATAAATAAGAATAGATAATAGATTGAAGAATCATATGATGAGAGAATGAAAGTGTTATAAGCTTGTGGAGAAACTGATAGAGTGTTGGTTTGGAATATAAAGGCATTGGATTTGAGTGTTTGAAATTTTGACCATAAATAATTAAAATATTTTTAACATAAAATTTGTCTTAGAAAAAGAAACAACTTTAAAAATGAAGAAAAGTCTTTGGTATAGCGAAGTATTGGGCCAGAGTGTATCTATTAAGTGGGGGTGGTGGAAGTGAAATGAGGTCATAAGGTCAAAGGCTGACCAATTCAACTTTGCAATTTTGTTATTGTAGGTATGATTGTAAACAAAGTAAATCATTTATTTAAATGTAGACAACAAGGTTCTAAATAACTGTTGCTTTCAATGTACCCTTTCAAAACTAAAGACTTTGTACATGTGAATGAGATTCTCTGCTACTAATTTCCACTAGCTGTTTTGTTTGATTCTTTATTAATATACAACAACAACAACCGTTCTTTCGTTGATCTTTTCAGTTGTTAACTGTATTATATGTGATGTGAATATTGTAAACAATATAAGTAAAAAATGCACATTCCATGTTAATATACTACTAGGTATAAGTAGCATTATTTAATATTTTATCTTTGCTACTTACGTTTCAAACTGAACATTGTTTTAGTATTTTCATATGGATTTAAAGGGTTAGTTGTTCTATTATACACTTTATACAACAAGGTTGAATCTTGAAAATCTGTTATATTACATTTCCACCATTTTTATTATGAGTAAATGAAAGATTATGCTGAAAACATAAAACGACATTCTAAAACAAAAATATTAGCATCAAATGACAGTTAATTTGAAACGAAATGAGTAATCATGTGTCGACAACTTAACTTAACTCCCCATCTCATTTTCTAGAAACAAAGACATGGTATAGTATGGGAAAATGGGCTTTTTAATTCCCGAAGTATTTGAAATCGGCAATTTTAATACTCAACTATTGCTCGCGCAAAATTATTCCCCAACTAATAGTTGACTGCGTAAAATTAGGACCGAAATAGTCAACCGTTAACTATTTAACGGAAAGATAACGGTTTCCGTTAAATTTTTAACGGTTGACTATTCTAATCATAATTTTGCGCAGTCAATAATTAGTTGAGGAATAAATATGCGCATATAATACTTAAGTATTTAATTTGCCGATTAAAAATACTAGAGGAATAAAAAACAGCAATTGCTTTTAAAATAAAATCATAATTTAACATATTCCTAAGTTAGATATAACCAATATAGAATATTTTTACTTTTTAAAAAAAATTGAGATTTTATAGTGACATGTACAATAATAAAAATAATTATAATTGTATTTCATGTTTATAAAATTATTTAAGATGGTTGTTAAAATAATTCTTAACTAAAAAATTTCAATTTGAATAAATATTCAAGATACGTAGGATTGTATTTAACTGAGAGTTTTAGATTATTTGTATTAAAATTCACTGTTATTGAAAGTGTTTTAAGAGCAACCTTTCAAAATAAATAATTTATTTAGTTTTATAATACTTTGAAAAGTTGCTCTTAAATAATTTTCAATAACAATAAATTTCACAATATTTTATGAAATGTCAAGCTTAATAACAGTGATTTTAAATGATTTATTTTGGGGGAAATTGCAATTCTAGCATAAGTTTGATACCACTTTGCAAATTTACCTTTAATGAATGATAATTTTCAAAAATACATTTAAATTTTGATGAAAATATACTAAATTATTTTTTCTAAATATTTATAAAACATTTAGAAACTCAATCCCACCCCTTTCAACACTAAACCCAAAACGATAATCACTAAAATGTAAACCCAAATGTTAATATATTTTTGATAGTGTGTATTTTTGCAAAGTGGTATTTAACTTATGTTATTCTTAGCAATTTCTCTTTATTTTTTAATTCATGGTTAAATGACACTGGATTTTTCATTTTAATACAAATCATCTAAAACTCTCAGTTAAATACAGCCCTACATATCTTGTATATTTATTCACATTGAATTTTTAGTTAAGAATTATTTTAGAAACCATCTTAAATAATTTTATAAACATAAAATACAATTATAATTATTTGTATTAATGTATATGTCACTATAAAACCTCAAAAGTTTTTTTTTAAAGTAAAAATATTCTATATTGGTTATATTTAACTTAAGAATATGTTAAATTATGATTTTATTTTAAAAGAAATTGTTGTTTTTAATTCCTCAAGTATTTTAATCGGCAAATTAAATACTCAAATATTATATGCGCATATTTATTCCTCAACTAATTATTGACTGCGCAAAATTATGATTAGAATAGTCAACCGTTAAAAATTTAACGGAAACCGTTATCTTTCCGTTAACGGTTGACTATTTCGGTCCTAATTTCGTGCAGTCAACTATTAGTTGGGGAATAATTTTGCGCGAGCAATAGTTGAGTATTAAAATTGCCGATTTTAAATACTTCGGAAATTAAAAGCCCATTTTCCCGGTATAGTATGCCAATTAATTTGAAACGAGATGAGTAATCAAGTGTTAACTCTCCACATCCATTTTAGATTTGTGTGCTAATCCAAGTTGTTATCTGTGTAGCTAAGACAATAATAGATTCGAGAGGGCAAAAACATTTATTATTTGTTTTGAGAAAACGCAGATTTTTGTGGTAAAAAATTATTTATCTAGTGATGATAAGGTCTAGATTATATATTCCCTCAATTTGGAAAAGATCTATATATTTGAAAAAACTGTTTAAAAAAAAATACATTTTATATGTTCAATATACTCTTTAATGGTAAATTTTAAATTTCAATAAATATAATTATGTTTATTAAAGTTATATTGGTTAAAATTTGTAGAAAATAGTTAATTAATCAAAAATTAATATTTTAAAATATGTATGAAAATTCTAAAGCTTACATCTTTGAAACCGAAGAAGTATATATGTTTTTCAAAGAGCGCCACTTTAACATTTACATGCATATTGAAAATAATTTAAATATATTTAATTTCTTATTAATTACATTAATTTAACTAATAATATTTAAGATAAATAAAATTATGTATAAGATCAACACAAATTAATTTTAACCTTAAAGTAAATATAAATTTTACTGAAATTGCAAAAGAATATTTTTGTGTGATGAAAAGTCAAAAGAACAAAAAATTTAAAACATAAGATTGATATTTATTTATATATTCCATTAAAATAGTCATTTGATCGTGTGATAATACAAGAGTGTGATAAGGTCTTTGCTGACCAAGTCCACAATAAATGTATCTCATATAGGCAGATTGATATTTTGTTCGAACATTCATTCATTCTTTGATTGATACTTTCTAACTTTATTGGCCATCGAAAAAAGTTTCTTATGTATCTGGACCACTTATATGTTTGGAACTAATACAATCTGTTATATAATTATTATTTTTGGCAGCATACATTCTACAGATTTTAATTTGCATAGTCATGCCTAATATAAGTTTGTTTTATGATTACAAAATAAGTTTAAATATGTTACTTAAAATGTTTTTTTTTACTTTACTTAAAATGTTTAAGATAAACAAATAAGTTCATAAGTACATGTTAGTACAGTTTAACTCTGAATAGTTTCGCCATGTTGATCTATGGAAAGTACTACTGTAAAGTTTTTGTTAACGTGATACATACACTTGATTACTGTAAAAATTATAATATCGTTTTACTATATACTATAAGATAAAACGATGCGCATCGTAGGAAAAACGTAACGGGGGTCAACATATTTGTATTTTTTTGGTTATTTAAAAAAGTAATCTGAAGGAGGATACATACATAGAAATTTTCTAAGCGACAAGATGAGTCAAGAGGTTGGACCGACGACATTTCAAACTTCTTTCCGCGTCGATTTTTCCCTTTCACTCAACAGAAAATAAATTAATACTAAGATGAAAAGGGAAATTATTATTTTACTTTCCTACTCTTTTATCACTTCAAATGAGTGCAAATGGCGTCACTTTATTTGCGTCATTCATCGTTTTTTCGATCTCTAGAGTTTAAACAATAGACACCATTAAAAAAAGACAATAGACACCATAATACTCTTTTTCATTATTAAGTTAAACTCTATAAAACTCTTGACATGGTAACCACTTTTACTTACAAATTGACGGTGTGATTAGTTAGTAATAGAGTATAATGGTGAAAAAATGAAACGGTAAAGGAGGAAAAAATTAGAAAAAGTCGGAATAAATGTTTTCACTTGTTTAAAGTGGGGGAAAATATATTCTACTTTTGTTAATTTTTCTCCAATTCAAAAAAAAATGGTTGAAATGTTTTTTTTTTGAAAAGAAAATGGTTGAAATGTTATTTCACTTGATTGGTGAAAAAAGGTAAAAATGAGAATAAAAACTTAAGTTAGAGTAAAGTTTTAGTCCAATAATCACACGCTAAGAAGTTCGTTGAACTCATCTCAACCCAACTAATTCAATTTTATTCATTTTAACGATTTATATTAGTTATTTCTAGAGTTAGTTTGCTATTTACTTTCAAATAATTATAATACATACAAGCAAAAAAGTATTCCTCGAAAGAGTTAAACATTTTAAACACTCAAATATTATATCTGATTTGAATTATATTGTAATGTAAATATTCTAAGTTAATTAAAATTTAACTATGTTTTAATGTACCAGATTCTATTTTGTATTTTTATAAGATTATAACATAGGGTAGAAAATATTGTAAGTTGTTATTTGGATTTTTAACTTAACGGGACAACAAATATGTTGAACCAGATACAATACAACGAATAGATGTTTTGATTAACATTTTATTGTATATATCTTTTATTGAAATTTTTGATTTACAGTGATCCAATTTTTTTTGTTAAAAAAGATATAACATAAACTCTTTTTATGTCCCGAACGAGCTTATAGTTCATTTTACATCTTCCACCCGTATAATTCAAAAACTCAGTTAAGATAATCTACCAGTTCAAATGAATTATAAACACAACTAGAAATTATCAAGTGAAGTGAAATGAATCAGCTCGCAATATATAATGATTCAGTTTGACATCTTGACTCAATGCTTCATAATAATTCATACCAAAAGAGTACATAATAGTTTTTTTCTGAAAAATCAAATTCGTTAAACTTTACGGTATTAATCATAATATTATTCTAATCAATGGAGATATATCTTTGCGTGTGTGTCTCAAGACTCTCAACGCTACGCAGCAATAATTAATTCGTAGTTCTGTAAGAATGAAACATAAAATAAATTAAAAAGACAACTTGTGAATTGGACTCGTTAAAAATAACAAGAAATTAAGAAAGTAGGAAAAGACCAAACAAAAAATAAAAAAATTCATGTACGGAAAAGACACGGCTTTAGATTCGTTTAGAAATAGTCAAATGCGAATTCGACACTTTCACATTGGAAATAAATAAATTGCAGTATTGTTAATTTATTTTTAACAAAATGTTTAATTTTGGAAATATTCCAAATTTAACACTGCAAAACCTTCTAACTTTCTGTTTGAATTTCTAATTTTTTTTTCCTTTTAGAAGTCTTTATAAGGGAAAGAACTGAAGTATTAACCTTACCATCCATATAATACATATTTTTAAGTGTTGTTGAAGTACATTTAGATAGTAAAACTGAAAATTAGAACGTAAAACAGTTTATATATTTCTATATCTAAAATACTTGAATAGAAACTAAATCGAAAACCAAAAATTATATATATATATTATTAAAATCTTCAAAAGTATTAAAAAAACTGAATTGTCTTTTTCTAAACAACTAAAAAATATTTCAAATAATCTAAATTATCTGAGATTTTCATCTAAGACATCTGATTTACGTGATATTTTATCTGATCAAAATAGTCAAACATATATTAAATGGAATCTAAGTTTTTTTCGGATATTAAGCAATTCTTAGTTCTACTACCGAAATCGACTCGAACCCCAAAACTATAGTACCTATTCAACCAAAAAGAGTAGCAGTTTATAAATGGATTCTAAATTTCTTAACCAAATTACCGATACCCGAAATAACCGAAATGTCTATGTGAAATACTGAACGTAACACGCGTATCACCCAAGTTGGTCCAACGGCGCCTAATGAGGAAGTTGAATTTGCTTGTGAGCTCTAGTGAGGATTAACAAGCCCATGATCGAAGAGCATTTATAATTTTACGAGGCTCAAATGTAAGAACCTAAAATGTACTTGAACCTAAGAGAATGAAAGTTTGATCATACTTACCATGCACATTGTAACGATATCAGCATGAATTTCGTTAACTGTTTACTCTTCTGTGACTAAAATAAAAGAAGATCGCCTATGTATCGAAACTAAATTCAATTATTTATACAACGTGTCAACCATATTAGTAATATAAACAACTACATGATGGATCTTGTACTTATAACACCTATTTTGATATCTTTTTAAAATCATTCTAGCATGAAACCAGACTTTGCTATTTAAACTTATTCAACACTCTTTATTATTAAAGTTTGTATCGATTATATTATTTAATTTCGTGAGCTTAAATTAAGAAAAAACAAACATATATATATAGAAAAAACATCAGAAGGTGGAAGAACAAGAATAAGATCCGCCGGTAGTTCTCAGCTCGGAACAAGGCCAAGGGCTGACTTTGAGCGAAGTTCCAATAACATCTGAACACTTCCACGTCCGATACGAGTTCAAGCTTCCACGTAGATTAATCTCACTCAGACATATCCCTGTCCATTCATATATGTATAAGAATTAAGTATATGATCAATATTAAAAAAAAAACATATACAATGTTACCTGTAAAAGGTGAACCCTTAAGGCCTTGAATGGAGCCGGCGTTTTGAACGTTAACCCCCCAAACGTTCTTGATATATATTCCTTTAACGATTGGAAGGGCGTTGGGGTTATAAAACACGTCAGGGTGATCTCCCGTGTCCCCAGCTATCTTGATCCCGTACTTTGCGTTTTCAACATAAACGTTAGAGATTTTAATGTTTTTGATGTATCCACCACGACCAATGTTTGTCTTGATGTTGACTCCAACGCCCATATTGGAGAGACTGATGTGTTCTGCTACGATGTTTTTGATTCCTCCTGATGTTTCGCTTCCTATTGCAATACCTGCGAAAGGGGACGATCCTGTGATGCGGCGGATCGTTATGTTTGAGCTTGGACGGCCAAAAGCGATTCCATATTCGTCCCAACCGCTTTTGATTGCTACAAGGTCGTCCCCTGTTGAGATGTAGGAGTCTTCTATGCAGACGTTGCTGCTGGAATCTATCAACATATTTAGAAAACATCTCTGGTTCAGACACTATGAACAAAACCGGTTCTGGTATAGCGAAATGAAATATTGGCCTTGATCCGCAGAAGTTTACAAGTTAAATATACATTAGGTATATCCCACAAAATGTTAAAGTTTCATTAAAATTCTTACTAAATTGTTTTTGGTCCTTAAAATCTTGGGACTGGTCCTGACTATGAGAGCATGTTTAACCCTAAGAACTCCTAAGGGGTTATTATTATTATTATTTTAAATAAATAAAAAAGAACCAATCGCAGGCCGCCACGTGTCAATGGGGCCCGCGAACATTACAAGAACCCCTGAAGAACAACTCTTAATTAAGAATTTTAAGGGGTGGTTTTTAAGAATTTTGGTGGGTTCCACCCGATAAGAACCCCTTTTAATCTTGCTCTCAGCTACATTCTCTAGCACAGAACAGCTACTATGCACATGCACACTAAAAATATGTTTCAAGTTCCTAGGTAGACATGTTTGATATGTTTCTAACACAACAACCAATCTAGTAATCTATTGTCTAATTGAAAAAGAGTTTAGAGCAAGACAGAACCTGGATCGATTCCATCAGTGTTGGGAGAATCTTGTGGAGCTAAGATGGTAACGTGATGGATGACAACATCGCTGCCACAGATCAAAAACGAGGAACATAGTCAATACCAGAAGAAGAGGAAGATAAATCTATTATGCTTGGGGAATCTAAAAGGTAGTAACTAGCTTTTGTACCT
Organism: Moricandia moricandioides; assembly: GCA_905132885.1. Classification (NCBI taxonomy): domain Eukaryota; kingdom Viridiplantae; phylum Streptophyta; class Magnoliopsida; order Brassicales; family Brassicaceae; genus Moricandia; species Moricandia moricandioides. The sequence continues at coordinate 113,308 of CAJHQQ010000199.1, read as the reverse complement.
GCAATAGACAGGGTGAATATTCCAGAAGGGTGAGTTCTGGAAAACAACATTGGAGATTATAATCTCCTTAGAGTTCTTAAACTCAATTAGATTCGGTCTAGTGAATTTTAATGTTCTACTGCGCCACATGTTCCACCATACCTCTCCTTGACCGTCTATTGTCCCGTTTTGTCCTGTGTTGCATTGTAATATCAAAAAGTGTTACAAATTCATATCACCAAAAGGACATAAAGGAGAAACAATCTGTTCCTCGGCATGTATTAGGTTACTATTCATAACAGGTCATGTTTTCATATGCTACCTGAACAATGCATCCCTTAACATACTCAAATTTACAGGTTTTTATGCTCTACTTCTTCGTCTTCTTCTTCTCAATTAATGAATTAACAATTTGGATACAGACACTAGTTCTTGAAGACATAGCTACAATAAAATCTTGAAAGAAAATGTGTGATAGGTGTGTATTGATAAGACGGTCCAAACTCACCAGTGATGACTACATCACGAAGGCCATCGCCATGAATAAAGCTAATATACCGTGCGCCTGGTAACTCCCTTCCTCTTCCATAAGATGGCAAAGGATCAATCAATGGCCAATTCCAAGTATCCTGAAGTTAGCACATACATATACCAAAAGGTCACACAATAATCCACAGGATTCACATTCTGCTATACTAGTGATCAATCCAAGTTTTAATATGGTTGTGACTTAAGAAAAATAAACAATTCGATCTTAAGACACACACACACATAAATACACCACAACGACAAGTACTAGTGGTTTTATTTTCAGGCACATGAAGACAAAACCAATTAAATCTAGAAGAAAGAAAAACTGAATCAGAGGTTTAGCATATATGGCAGCATCCATGTGAGACTCACTAAGCTGACGATAAAACCCAAAACAGTCCACACTCTCAACGTTAAAAATTACTTTAACAAAGATTTCTTCATTTTTAATGTTTTATCCCATCACATTTATTTTATTTTATATGATATACACTAGTCAGTAGAGAATATAATAACCAAAATTTTGACAAAATTGGATAACGCCAACGACAAAAATTGCCAGCTATCTATGGGGTCAGCTTTGGAACATAGACATAAAAGCAGCACACCCACATGCATACAATAACGTTTTTAGCCCCGACGGTCCCATCTTTTTCTGCTCGGACCAACTAATACCACTCCCCACACCTAAAATTACTTATTACTTTATTATAATACGTGCATGGTTCCCAACTCTTTTTTTGTTTCTTTCAAAACTAATTATTACATCTAACTTGTTCAATTTAATTTACATTTTCATAATTCAGATCCAATCAAGCAGCCAAGAAAAAAACAAGCACTACTACTTTGAAATACTTTCTGACAAATTTGAAATTAAATATCTTTCCTAGCAATTGATCACTAAAGGCATCTTCATCCCCACTTAATAATTCACTTCAAAATGAAACGATGAATAAAAAATAAAATATTATTTCGGAGTAATATTTTTTATTTTTTTTACTGTTAATCCATTTATTACTCTATTTTTGAGTAAAATAGATCAATTATGCTATAATAACTGAGATAAATCACTTGCACTAAGTAGTCAAGTGTGAAAGCAGATCGAGACGACCCACCAAAACATTAATGACAATGAAAAATGTGTACCTGAACAGCTCTGATAACAGCGCCTCTAGCCAAGAAGAGAGTCATATGGCTGGTGAGGTTGAAGCTCTCCGTTAGAAACACTCCCGGTGGTATATAAAGAACCGTGCCTCCTCTCCTTCTCAGATGCTGAATCCTATATATCGCCGCCCTAAACGCCTTAGTGTTCACCGTCCTCCCGTCGCCTACGCCGCCAAAGTCAGTTATGGAGATCTTATCGTTCCTGTACCTTAAGGGAACTGTTCCTGAACATGTCACCTCCGCATAGCCGTATGCCGTGGTGAGGAGAGAAGCAGCGAGGCATGGGAGGAGGAGAGATGAGAGGGAGAGTCGCCACATTATTTGGGAGGAGAGAAAAATATTTGAAGGATTATTGTGTTTCCTTGTAATTGTATTATTTACTCGATAAAGCGCGCAATTTATAAGGAAGAAGCGAAAGTAACTGTGTGTGAAAAAGTTACTGAGACCAACGTTGAATGGAGAGAGGAGAGCACGTGCCAGCACGCGTGCGTAAGGCTAGAATTGGGGCTGGGATCTCAGATTATATTGGGCAATAAATCTAAGGTTCTAAAAATCTACCGCCTAGACCCCACCTAGACGATAACTCCGTCGTATCCGAAACGATTTATCTAAAATATGATTTATACGATTCAAATCGATTTAAACTATTTATTGATTAAAACTTGTTAAAATCGATCTAAATTAGTCTAAATATATTAATTTAAGCAATACTATTAGCATAGATCCACAAAATTGTTTAATATTGGTTAATAATATTTCTTTTGTTTTACATATCTAATTTTGATAATTTATCACAATAATTTTATATTCTCTTTAAAAACTAAAATATTTTATAAAATGTTATATATATATATAATAAATTAATAATTCGTTAACACCTAGACCTTGCATAGATCCTGAATAATCCGCTTAGTCTCTAATCCTCTATAAAACGTCTAATTACCGTCTAGCGAGTTCTTGAACATTGTATAAATTTCATTCATTGTCACTCTCTTTCTATTTTTTTCATTTAATTTTAATATCTAAATGGTGAAAGACCATATAAAATCTTATTTATCAATGTAGACAACCTTAAAATCTAAAAATGTAAATTATTATATAATTTTAAGAAACTGATGGATATGTATAGTATTTTTAAAATTTTGTTATATGAGTTAAATGATTAAAAATACAACTTCTAAGTAACTTTAATAAAAAGAAATATTCTAAGATAGTATTAAAAAGGTTTTTGTCACAAATATGACCAAAATAGGTTTTATAAAGAATGTAAATATACACTTATATCCCTAGAATTAACTAATTTAGACTTAGAGTTTAGAGTTATGGAGTGGAGTTTCAGAGGTGATGTTTAGGGTTTAATTTCTTTTAAAAAAATGTGTTAAAAGAAATTCAAAATAAAAAGGTTATTTAAGTCATTTTTTTCTTGAGAACTATTTTGGAGACAAAAACTTAAAATAATCTATTTGAAAGAATTATCTTGAATTTATAGAATTACTAAAATCTAAAATTTAAATAATAAAAGATTATTATAAAATCATAATCCCAGTAACATTAAACTTTAGTAAGAATATGAAAATCTTTAAACTGATTACTAAACTCCTTTAGTTTTAACAATCAGTACAAATGTAACTCCGATTAACATGTATTATATGCGCACGGGACGACGTTCAATAAGAGGAAAGCATACATATGTTAACGAACTACTATGGGCTATAATGTTTTATTTGGGCCAAAGTTCGTGTAAATCTAGGCCCAGATACGGATCTTCAATTTAAAAAAGTTGCAGTAGTCGGAGACCTAAAATTTCCAAGTCAGATCAGATCAGAAAATCTTTCAACGATGGAGAAGGCGAGTCCGTTGGTTCGTTTATGCTTAGAGGAAGCTTGCAAGAGCAGAGATGCGGTGGATCGATGGCGTCTTCAGCGTCGTAGCCTTGAGCGTCTGCCTTCTCACCTCGCCGATGCTCTTCTCCGTCAACTCCTCCTCCGCCATCTTCTTTTCCCTTCGCTACTCGAGTAAACTCCTTATACCTTCTCTTCCACCTACCGATGATCAGAATTAGCATGAATCTGATATTCGCTTGGTTCGATCTATATATACGGCGATAGTTATGTGCTTGGTTGGATTCGAGATGCTGAAAGATTGCTTCGGATCTGAGTTTTTGATTTGCTTCAGTAGATTTTATGTTGATTCATCCTTGAATTGTTTGATGATTGATATGTATGTTTGCATTCATCTGTGCAGAGTATTCAAACATTCTGTGGAGAACATAGATCTCCGAGGAGAAAGCTCCGTCAACGGAGAATGGATGGCGTACATTGGAGGCTTTGTTAATCTGTTTTCTCTGAATCTTTCAGATTGCCCTAGAATCAACAACTCCACCATCTGGCCTATCACAGGTATATGCTCTTTTGAATCTGCAATGGAAGCTTATGGTGACAAATTTATTATTTAATTCACTGTTCAAGAAATCGCTTGGCGGTAATTAGATCCTTTATAGAGAACTAGCGATTAAGTGGATTATTCGGGCTCTAAGCCTGACCTAGTAGTTAACGAATTATTGACTTATTATATTTAAAATCGATTTAAATCATATAAATCGGATTTTAGAAAAATCGTTCCAGATAAGACCGAATTGCTGCCTAGGCGGAGGCACCGATTTTTAGAATCTATTTTAATTTGTATGATGTCATTTTTTCAGGATTAACATGTTTAAAGGAGTTGGATCTTTCAAGATGCTCAAAGGTTACTGATGCTGGTATAAAGCACCTCCAGTCTGTTGTGAATTTGGAGAAGTTGTGGATTTCGCAGACGGGCGTTAAGGAAGCTGGAATCTCTCTTCTTGCTTCACTTAAAAACTTGTCTCTTCTTGATTTGGGTGGATTACCTGTGACTGATCACAACTTGAGCTCCCTCCAGGTACAAGGTTTTATATGTGAATTGATTGATGTATGTGATTGAATTGTGTAGTAGTTGGTGTAAGAACTCTGCTAAGATTGTAATGTTCTAGGTTATATGTTATGTATAGAGAGTATTATGTGCAAAGAAACTAGTATCCATTTCCAGTTAAGTATTTTTGGGATAAGAGTTTTTTTAGGTTCCAGCCTCATGTATTATATTAACATCCATGTGTATAAACAGCATTAAACATTTATGTTATCAGTTATTACTTAAGTGTTTCTCAAAGCCAGTTATTTTTGCTCCTCAGGTACTGACAAAGCTAGAGTACCTTGACATCTGGGGAAGCAATGTAACCGACCAAGGAGCTGTCAGTATTCTCAAATTTCCAAACTTGAACTTTCTTAATCTCTCATGGACCAGCGTCACACATGCTCCAAACATCCCGCATCTTGAATGCGTACTCATGAACAAGTGTACCGTTGCATCCATATCAAGCACTCACAGCTCCGTATTAGCTTCCTTGAAAAAGCTCGTTTTATCCGGAGCTACGTTCAGTGCTGAAACCGAGGTCTTTTCCTTCACCAGCAAAAGCTCTATAACCCACTTAGACGTTTCCAAGACTTCTATCCAAGACTTCAGCTTCTTAGAAACTATGACTAAGCTGGAGCATCTTGATCTGAGCTCCACAGCTTTCGGGGATGATTCTGTTGCGTTTGTGTTATGCGTTGGTGATTCTCTCAGGAATCTCAATCTCTCGGATACAAAAATCACTTCCGGTGGAGTTGAAATTCTTTCCCAACATGTGCTGCAACTCGAGACATTATCACTGTCCGAGACACTTATTGACGATCTGTCCATCTTGTTTATCAGCACCAGGATGCCTTGCATTAAAGCCCTTGACTTGAGCAGGACCAGCATCCGAGGTACGTATAAGCCTTCTATACTCTATTTGAATGGCTAATAACAGCCTTCTATACTCTATTTGAATGGCTAATAACAGATCAAACTCTAACTCCGCTACTTTCTTTGTTTCAGGATTCATTCAGCAACAATCTCCACAAGAAGAAGAAGAAGAAGAAGAAGAAGCAAAGCCGTCACTAGCAGCACTAAAGTCTTTAACTTCCCTTACAACCCTGAGTCTAGAACATCCGTACCTAAGCGACATTGCTCTCTCTCCTCTGAGTAGCCTTACCGGATTAACACATTTGTCCCTGAAAGGCACTTCCCTCACAGATTCCACACTCCACAATCTATCGTCTCTCCCAAACCTAGTCAGCCTCGGCGTTCGAGATGCAGTATTGACCAACCTAGGTCTCGAGAAGTTTAAACCGCCGTTAAGCCTGAGAACACTCGACCTCAAAGGCTGTTGGCTTTTAACCGAAAATGCTATCACTGGTCTCTGCAAAAAGCACCCTCACATCAAAATGATGCATGAGTTTGCACTAGAATCCTCTTCTCTGGACCAAAACAAAATTCTTCCTCGGTCATCTCCTCCACAGAGTGTCGCAAAGGTAGGAAGGAGGAGGAACAACCAAAGCCCAGAGACTTCTGCTGCTGTCTCCAGGAGTTTCATAGGTATGCCTTTTTCATAGGGAAAGAGATGTGACTAGCAGAGCTCAAAAGCTTTAACTGTGTTATGTTTGTGGATACAGATCAGAGGGTGAAGTATAACAGGGAAGACTTGTTTGCTCTACAAGATTCGCCGTTATCACGATTGCTTCCACAGGAAGGAGACTTTGTCAGTGTACCGGACATTCTAGCTGATATCGTGTCAGGCATAGTAAATGAGTGATCCACTTTTTGAATTTAAAGCAAAATGGTGTGATCAACAAATTGTATTCTAGTATCCTCTCAACAAAATAATATCTTAGCATCTGACGTGTTGACTGGTGTCCTCATTTTCTCTTCCTCGAATTTGCAAAGGCAGTTTTCATTCTTGCAGAACCCAAAAAATAAATTAAATTTAACATTTAGTATTCAACCGAAAAGTGGAGAAAAACAACAATAATATACTCCCTCTATTTCAGTAGTGACAATAATATACTCCTTTTACTTCAGTGACGTTGTAAAAATTTTTTTATTATTATAAAATAAATGTTATTTTAAATTTTCGATGTAAAATTTATTAATTTTTTATTATAATTTATTTTTTATTAATTGAAATATAATAAAATAAAGAGATAAAGACCAAAATAGATCTAAAAAAGCTTTTGTTCCAAAAATAGCACTCAAAGAGAAAAATGACCAAAATAGACTTTATTAAAGGATGTAAATATATATTTATACATTTGGGTTAACTAATCTAAACTTAGGGTTTAGAGTTATGGGGTGGGGGGTTTGGAGTTGATTTTTAAAAATTAAAAATTTTTAAAAATATTAAAATTTTCAAAATAAAAAAGGTCTATTTTGGTCATTTTTTCTTTCAAGTGCTATTTTTGTGACAAAAACTTCAAAAATGACTATTTGAGAGATTTGCCCTATAATAAATGTATAGTTAATTATATTTTATTTAGAAATATATAAAATTAATTATTCTTTTTATTCGTGTCAACAAAATTAAAATAAGACTTTAATATGAAACTGACGAAATAATATTTTACACTTGATAGAAAGAGTTGATCAACAGATTTTTTTTGGTATCTCATTGCAAGTTAGTTGCTGACTTGGGCCCTTGAAAATGCAGAAACTAACGACAGCCCTCGTGACACGACCACGTTACTTGTTGCCCTTTATAACAATATCCAAGAAGTTTCGTCTGGTGGTGATAAGAATTTGATACAATCCAATAATTTATAACGCGTAGCGCTTAATAATTCAGTAATCATATGATAAGACCACTTATTAATGACATTTTTACGTCTTCAAGTACTATATTCTATCAATAATACTAGTCGTGAATGTGCTGAATTATTTCGTGTTCATATGTTCGTTATTAGTATAAGATTAAATGCCAATAATTATGGTTATCACATCACAATCGTGCTTATTCAGAAGATGTAGCTATAAGACAACGGTTTCAACTGTATTTACGCATTGAATAATTTTCGAGATTGTTTGATATTGGTCAAGTGGCTATAGTTTAGTGGTTGTGATTGAGTCGATAAACCGATTTGTGAAAGTGATATTGTAGATCGATCTTGTGTTAGTTTAGCATTTTGTTGATCCTTCAAATCCGGAGATAATAATATGAAATAATGGGGTTTGACATTGTTAGATACAGATCATACTATGAATTATTGGATTCTAATGATGATTAATTTCTAAGGGGAAACGAATATGAATGTATCTACAAGCTATCATCATTTAACACTAAATTAATATAACTAATAAGAGCGAAATGGGTTTTATATTCGGATTAAATTATATTATTAGTGACTATTGTATCTCACGACGACTAAAAAAACAAACAAGACAGGTTAGTGGTTAGTTGCGTTGCCAGGTTTTTAACACGGTTTTGGTTTATTTTAAGGCTTTAATTGCACAAACTAACCGGTGAGAACATGCTTCTTCAACAATATTTGTAACTAAATCTAATATTCCATCTTATTCATAAAAAATGCCACACAAAGATTTTTCACGCATATTAAAAATTACTTAAAATCTTGATTTTATCCTTTTTGTAGACATTACATATTTTTATTTCTTTAATTAATACACTAGTACAACGGAATTAAAAATGTACATTTATTCAAAATTCTGTACTGAAAATACAAAACAATACTCTTTTTGAAACTACAGTAAAACTTTAAAGTTACACTTTTTTAAAAAAACAAAGAAAATACCTAAAGAGACAATAAAAAGTAGTACTGAAATAATAAAAGTTCTCACGGTGCCAAATAACATTAATTACTAAATTCTTACCAACACAATGCCAAATGAATTGAAAAATAATTTTGATTACTTTCATAATCATCATAAACTGTGCATGTTTATTTCAAATCCATCGCAAATTTATATGAATGTCAGCTGAGCTACCCAGCTATCCCCAATTGCTGTTAGTGAATATTTTTTATGGTAAAAGTTGTTAGTGAATATTGAATAATTAGTCTTGTTCAATAAAACTATAACGAAATTAGCATCTTGATAACCGAATTTTTGGTTGGTTGAATCTATAATCATAAAACCAACGATAATACTACATTTTAAAATATAAATCTAACAGATCAGCATGATTAATCCATCTATCGCTAAACACTCAACATTATATAAACTCCATATCACACATTGATCCCCAAGTCACCAGCTTCCATCACATTGACCCACAAAAGAAAAACAGAAGAAGAAAGAATATTTTTTCTTGGGCACTTCCCAAGTTTTCTTTTTTCTTCTACAAACTCTTTTTTTTGTGGGCATTTCACAAAACAAAACAGAAAAAATATATTTTCTTTTTTCAAAATTTTCTTTTAAATTTATAAAAATGGGAAACTGTTTGAATGGAGGAAACAACGTTAAGAGAGAGGTTCAAGAAGAACAAGAAGTGAAGAAAGATTACAGCAAAAAAGATGGTAAAGTGAAGATTGTTTTGAGAAGAGATGAGTTAGAGAAACTCATTCTCTTCCAGTTAAACGCTGGCGGCGACGTCCAAGGCAAAGGAGAAACAACTTTGGCTTCTTTTGGTGATTTTCTCAGGGAACTAGAGGCTGAGAGATTTGCCGGAGAAGCCGCAGCAAAGGCGGCCGAGGAAGAGGAAGAGTCTCGCCGGAGATGTCGTAAGTGGAGGCCCTCGTTGGAGAGAATCACTGAATGGCCTGAAGAAACAATATAGTAACCAATCCTTTTTAGATAATTAATTATGGTTTTATTTAAGTTTCCTTTTTCTAAGATAGGATTTTTTTTGAGGGGGAGTTTGCATTTGCTTGTTTTTAATTCTCTTTTTTTTCCGATGGATTTTTTTCACCTGAGAAGTGTTTTGTTCTCAAGGTGAGATATCTTCGGTGTTTGAAACTGGCAAATGCTTATTTACCCTCAGAGAAAATCCAAAAAAAGGCACCAAGTTATGTATTTCATGTTCTTTTCTCATGTATAAGGTTCAATGTGTGAAGTGTCAAATATAAATAAATTAATAGTTTCTAGTGTAACATTAGTTGTGCTGCTTTAAAAGTTTTGTGATTATAGTCTCAAGTCAACTAATTGATTTTCATTAAGCTTACACCCTTGACCAATGTGGTTAAGACTTTCTTCCGAATGTCATGAAGTACATATCTGTATTGATAACCTAGTTTGGTAGGGTTTGTGTATCAAATAATTTTATTCAGTAATATTCATTTGCCAGAAAAGGTAGGTTGTCTTGTTTATTCAATGCTTCATTCAGCTTTTCTTTAAGACCTACCACTCAAGGAACAACGCATAACTGTATAGAGATAAATATTAGAGATGAAGATAACTACTATTCTCATTATCGGTTCATACAATAGAACTTTATATCGTGTATATAAACTCTACTCTGTACATAAATATACACACAAACTTTACATTCTATTTTAAACTGTTACAAAAGTGATTCATACGTACGTCTTTCAACTACTATTATCAAACTTTTATCTACCTGCAGAAAACTGCAGTTAATGAGAGTAGAAAAGTAGATGAAATTAGTTTTAGTTGTTATTTTAAAGAGAATGTTAATCAAGTTATATATATTTAATTAATCTAACAACTCTATATTCGATGATTTATGGCTTATTACTGCGAAACTTGAGTTACATACGAACATCTCCAATGGTGTAATACTTACATTCATTTTTTAGTGATGAAAAATATTAATACTTTAATAATAGTTTAGTTTTTTTTTTTATAAAAAAATAGTTCAATTAAAGATGGACATATGTAGTCAAGAGCTTAAAAATGGTTCTCCAAAAGCTTGATGCAAGAACTTCTTCTCACACAATTATTTGCTTTATAATTTTAAATCTTTTTAATTGGTAAGAATCCCATTAATAAACTATGGTTGGAGTTGGCCTAAGATACTCAAAGCAACCTTAGAGCATGATTATTGGAGGCTCTTAATAAGGGTTCTTGCATTGTTCGCGGGTCCCACTGATACATGAGGTCCGTAATCAGTGTAAGAAACACTTTTTAAAACTACTAAATAAGAACCGTTTTTTTTTGGATTTCTTACATTGTTTACGGGCCCCACTGACACGTGGCGGTCTGTAATTGATTTGTTTTTTAATTTTTTTTTTCAATCAACAAAAAAAAATAAGAACCCCAAGTGGATTTCAAAGGTTAAAGATGACTTTATCGGCCAAACTCTCAAATAAAGTATTTAAAGATAAAATATTATTATTTAAATTATTTGTTTAAATGATTAAAGTCAAATGTCTAAACCACTAGTCTATTAACACGTGTAAGAGCATCATTATTCTTAAGAACCCCATTTGGGGTTCTTAATTTTTTTCTCTGATTTATAAAAAATTAATAATTAAAAACTAATAAATCACGGGTCGCCACGTGTTAGTGGGATCCGTGAACTGTGCAAGAACAAGCTCTTATTTAAAAAAATTAAGAGGTGCTTCTTATAGAATTAGCGAGCTCCACACCCTTGAAAACCCCTTAAAAACCCCAAGGCCATGATTAACCCGGATCTCTTAAGGTGGGGTTCTTAACGTAAAATTTATCTTTTTAATATTTTTTTTTACATTTTTCCCGCTAAGAGACGGCTCTTATGGTTCTTATTTAAGAGACGGTTCTTATTTAAGAGACGGTTCTTAGGTTTTTTTAGTTAAAAGCTAAGATACGTCTCTTAGAAAAGTTAAGAACTCTACCTTAAGAGACCCCGGTTAATCCTGCTATAAGTAAGAGTCGCAGGGAGTTTCTTCCGGGTAGCTATTTGAGGATCAATTGTTTGCTTTTTCAATAACTTTTTAAAAAAAAAAAATCTTTAGATACTTGGTGACATCCTTACATTGTACATGCTCTTGGGTTGATTTAATATTTTTTTCTCGCTTGTTTACTACGAAAATGGTACCTAACCTAAAATATTCAAGTTGAATTAGTGGTCTTTTATGAGATGATATATTTCATATTTAAATCTTCCCCAGTTCATTCTTACTTAGAAGTTAGAACAGTAGCATTTATTATACAACAAATACAAAAATAATCCTCCAAACTTGTTACTTTTACCAATCTGTGGCAAAATATATGCACACGATGACTTGGTAGATAGGTATACCCTAAACACTACAAAACTTTGGTAAATAAACCCGAAATTAAGTACTAAAAAACTATTCCATCTTGGATAACCATATTAACCATTTTCCTGTGGCTCTTTACTACAAGCAACCATAACCACAGAGACTTGAAGCTGATGAACCGGGACTTGTGCTATCTGGTCCACTACATGTTCAAAATCCAAAACACTGTCGTTTTTGCATTTCCCTAGTAGCCTTTGAGCTTCCTGCTTGGTCATCTTGATCTTAATCCTCACAACCTCCTCCTTCCCTCTAACTATATTCAAACCCTCTTTCTCCTCCAGCAGCTTCTCCTCCGGTTCAAGTTCTTGAACAAGATCGAACTTCACCGGCTTCTTCGGCTCGATGATTGTATTATTCTCTAACTGAAACCTAACAACCTTACGTGGCTTTTGACCTTCTTTCTTAGCCAGTGGCTTTGCCATCCCTTCCTCTTCCTCTTCGAACCTCAGGGACTTGTCAATCCTCTTGGCTCTCTCCAAGCAACGAGACTTGGTGGGTTCTACTGAAACCTCTGATCCATTCAGAGGCCACGTTATGTCTAAGCCGTCTCTGTAAATTGGTTTTACTTCTAGAACGCTCTCGTATCTTTCTTGAAGTCCGTTGAAACATTTAGCTAATGAATCCATCATTTTTTTTCTTAGAAACTTTTGTGTGTTATCTTCTTGTCTTTGTAGACTTGCAAGTTTGTTTTTCTGTATACTCAATTAATGAGAGACAAGAGCATATATATAGGCGACCAAGAGTATGGTTTGATCAAGTTGACACGTATAGTGGAGTGTACTTTGGGGTAAAGAGGATGACGTCACTTGTGGGGTATTTAGAATTTATTCAAATTAGTTTTGTTTTATTATGGAGAAAAAGTGTAAGAAGCATCTTTTACTTATCAATACAAACCCCTTTCACAGGTTCATTAGTTCACAGACGATGTTGAAGTACGATAAGTTATAAGTTTAACTGAAAATAACTGATTAAAATTTAAGAAGTTAAGATCAAAAAAGAGAGATCATCAAAATTATTATTAACAATCATATGAGTATCACATCATGTGTTTATGTCTCTCTGTTCGTGAGCAATTGGTGCAGTTAAAAGAGTTAGGATCTAATGTAATAAACCAAACGTAATATCAATCATTAATCAGTCAAAAGCTATACCATGACTTTTAAAAGTTTTCTCTCTTAATGCGTCTGAAAATGAATTTTTCACATTTATCCGATTTTAAATCATTATCTATCAGAAAGATTATCATCAACCAGTGGTTCTAATCACATATATTTCCACAAACAAAAACGATTGCGTGCCACTAGGGGCATTCTCTATGACATGGTCAAATAATTTACTCCTACTGAATTAGTCTAAATAAAAAAAAACACTCAGTAATACTACTGTGTGATATTTCAATAACATCCACAAAGCAGCTAATAAAATCAACAAATATGAACACTTATATTCGTCACAGATTCTTTACGTAATTAATCAAATATATCTGATTTTTGTCAACATCAAATATATATTAATTTAATAGCCGATTAGGATGTTCTTAAATATAATCGCGTATGAAAATATTTTATAGTGATTAGTAGTAGACGGTTGACTAAAAGCATCAATAGCAAAACTTATTGGAAAACTGTTACATTTTATAAGTTTATTACATGGAACTTTATACATATATAGAACAGTAATAGATTAGAGTAGAAGAAAAGAAACAATTTTTTTTTATTTAGATAACGCGTTTAAAGCTTACCAGAATTTTGGGGTTTGAAGACTAACCACTTAAATTTGTTTTTTTTTTTGGCGATTGACTAAGTCTTGATTCTAACTTTTCCCATCAAACACTTATTTTCTGATGTCCCACTACAAATAATAGTAGCACTATTTATCTTAGGAAAATGTAATACTTTATACTCAAAAGTTCAAAACTACAAATCGTAGACTAAACCCTTTAACAAAAAAACAAAAAACAAATTGTATACTATCAGTCTAAAGTATAAACCCAAAAACACAAATTAACCTATAAAATTTGACAAATTATAGAAAATGGTAGAAGGTTCACGTGATTGAGCATGTTCTTACAAATAGCATCTTTTGTTTTGCACTAAAAGTTCATTTTTTTAATAGAACACTAGGAAATGTATTGTAGTCCAACAAAAGGAACCTGATTGGGGAGTGAGAGATAAGCAATGCAGTGTCACTGTCACCAAGAGTTCCAAGGCCATTGACCTACAATAAGAGCCTTCACACAAGCAATACGCATGTTCATTTTGGACTGGTCATCACTCACCCAATTCCCAACCCATATTCTTCTCAATTTTCATTCTTATTTCTTTCTTTTTTCAGTCAACATTCTTATTTCTTTCTATTATTTAAATACTTATATGTTTGAAGTTGTTTAGTTTTATTCAAAATAATGATAAACTACAGACAGGAAACATGTATCACATATAGAGAATATTTTGAAGTTTCAATTAGATTTCAAAATTATTCGTATTATGACATTTTACAAATTATTCTAAGTACATGTTTTAAAGTGATTTTACCCAAATTAGTTATGATTTTTTTTTTATAATTCCAAATTGTGGTATATGATAAAGGTTTAATATAATTGATTTAGTTATATTTGCTATCAAAATCTTATATTTTATTACATATTTAAAAAATTCTAAAATTAAGTGTGATTAAATTGAAAAAGTAGAAAAAACGAGTAATGTATCAGAAGTGATTCGCAATATCATACAAATGAGACTAAAACACGTAAAAATCATATCATTGCAAAATCGATAAATAAGTATCTTAAAAACTTAACACACCATCTATCACACATAATAAATCCTATCAAGTGAATAGACGGGGAAGGTACATTTACGGTGGTCGAAGCGTTACAGAAATGTTGGCTGCCTAAAACTTTATTAATCGAACATTTCGTCTTGTTTTTTTTTAATCAAAAACACAATAAATACATGAACATTGGCCGGAATCGATACTTCAAATACAAAACCCGATAATATCGAGAAAAACAAAACAAAAACAAAAACATTGCAAGGGCCTTTAAAGGGACCACATGCTTAGGTGGGCCTAACCATCGCAAAAGGCCCATAATTTTAGAAACTCGAAAAGTTCAAAGAAGAAACAGAAAACAGAGAAACTTCTCAAGTCGCCGTCAACATTCTCCTCTTTGGTACGGACGAGACCGTAGAACGAAAGAGATGAACGTAGTTCACGGTTTGAAGAGCATTCCTCGCATGTTGAAACTCTACGCATAACCTATGTACTTCTTTGTCTTAACAAGTTTCATGATTTTTTTTTTGTGTATGCACGGTTTCACTTGTAAAAGTTCCAAGTTATAATCATATCTTGAATTATTGTACATGTTAGTAATCACATAGGCTGTTAGAAAATATCTTTTATTTGATGGCAATGTACATGGAATATGTTAGCATTGAAAGTTTTTAACCTTTTTGAGATTAAAGCTGATACGTTTTTCTTCTCCAACCTGAACACCCCCAAGAAATGGAAGCCATTCTTGTAAGTAACTTGCTGGATAATAATTAAGTCTTTAAACATTTCTTGAATAATTTTGATATTAAACTTGATTTCTATAGAAACTGACTCAATAAAAACAACTCCATTGCAGTTTTAACAAGCTTTTACTTATACACTGATTCATAGCATTCTAAACCCTATTAATGCTTTTTGGTTTGGGAACTCATCTTTTATTCGTTTGTATATATCACATGAGTTCTTTGTAGCCTAATAAACGCAGAGCTACGTTACGCATACATTCACATGAAATCAAAAAAAGATCTCTTATGGTTCAAGAACACAAGACTTTGGATTCTTACCCGGTGGACCTTTCTCTCTTCTTTCAAAGCCTGAACGTTATGAGACGGTCCCAGTTCCCTCCTTCGAACAACACACCAGCTTTAAGGACTGTTCTGGTTCTTGCCTTTAGCAATCATCCCTGGCATGAGAAGTGGTAGCTCCGGAGCTTTAGGCTTCTTCTCTGTCACAACATCACTTCCTTGTCTCGTAGGTGGTGGTGGTGGGTTTTGTTCAAGGAACGTTTTGAGTCCCTTTTCGCCACCGGGGAAACCTCCGGTGAGACCCATCATCTCTTTCTCAAAACCATCTTCAGGTACTTTAAAGGACAAGCTACTGCCATCGCTCTCTTTCTCTGTCTCTGTCTCATTCACAGGCTTTGATGTCTCTTGTTGTACTTCATCTATGTTCCTGTTGAGCTCCTTCTCGATGCCTTTCTCTCCGTTGCATAATCCTCTTCCTCCCATCACTTCCCATAGGTTGAACTTAGCCTTGGCCTTTACTTGATGAACTTTTGGTTGCTGTTTCTTGAAAACCGATCGGTTTGCAGTTGAAAATTGATGGGTTTGGCCGAGAAACTTGGTTCCCTGGATCGGTGATTGAATGGTTGGTATAGTGATCGAAGAAGTCGCCATTTAAAAAAATAAAATTCACTGAAGAATAGTTTTTGAGGTAAGGAATGAATAAGAAGGCTTTGCTCTAATAACCACACATCATGACTTCATAGATGAGATTGATATGTATCTATTTTCCACTTGTTGCAACCTGTTCCGGTTTAGATTTATTGGGGCCTTCACATAAGTTCAAGTGGACCTAGTTAGTTCATTATAATGGGCTTTAATTTCAATTTTGTTTATCAAAAAAAGGCTGCAAGACAAGATGACAAGGTAGAGTATTCAATTGGTCAACGACATTAATAATTGGCATCCCATACTCCCAAATCATTATTACACACCCACTTTTGTCTTAGGCTGTTCCATTACACCCTTTTTTTTCCTAAACAACACAATTTTACACTTATCATCATCACCAAATGCTTAGTTGGCAAATTCTGTCACCTAAGGATTCGATATGTAAAAGCATAAGATTAATATAAACATATGTTTCATGATTAACTACCGAACTTGGTTAATATATATTCTCTCCATTTCAAAATAGATGATGTTTAAGAAAGTTTTTGATATTTCAAAATAAATAATATTTTTATATTTTAATACAACTTTTAACTTAATTAAAAACTGTGTAACCAATAATATATTTGTATTCTAATTTATAATTGGTAATAATTTTTAATTTATATTTTAATTATATATTTTAGATTAAAATTAATTTTTTAATAAACATGTACTATTTTAAAACCCCAAATATTTAAAAACCGAGAGAGTATAAATTAATTTAGAATCCGCAACAAATGCCCCTCACATGTGGGTATTAACTTGCCGGTGTAACCTAAGGGTAAAAATGTCTTTTTGAACCAAGTTTTGAAGTGTGCTTAATGGTTAAACTTCATCCAAAAATGAAAAAAACTAAAAGTTGGGTCAAAACACACACTTTACCCTCAAGAACAGAAGACACAACAGTTTCGTGTTTCAAACCTCTCCTACGAATCAGGTATTGGAAGTCATCGATCTTCTCTTATGTTTCTCTGAAACAAATTGTTTTCTTGAATGATATTACTATGGTTTCTTCTTTGCTTATTTCTAGAAAAATCAGGTTCTGTTGATTTTATTGGAGCTTATCAACTTAAGAATTAACAAGAGTTCCTTTTTTCATCCTCCTTGGTTTTTTTTTCCGGGTCAAGTGGGATTGTTTGATTTGGTATTGAAAGATAAAAGTGTTTGATCCTCAGTGAATGGATAAGAAACTCCACTTGATTAGATTCCTTTCTTTGCCATGATACTTGTAGTTTAGATCTATAATCATAACCACAAAAAAGAAGAAGCTTCAAGTGTCCATGGCATACTAAAATTCACACAGGAGTTTTGCTTCATATCAGAATCAAGATTGGTTCATGATTGCTCCAAATGAATAATCTTTTTTTTTTTTTGAATGCAGATTCTCTTGTAACCTTCTTAAAGGCTAGAGTTCATATCTATGGGTGATGGTACCCCTAGAAAATTAAATATATTACCTGATCACTTTAGTCTCACCACAGAAGCTGCTGCTGCTCAAGACAATACTCCTTCTCCATCAACTTCACACCCCAAAGACAATACTATTTCTTCAAGGTAAACTTGTTAGCACATAAGTAATTCTAGAAAAGGAGGAGGAGCTGATATCTTTTGTTTTAGAATAGGTCTCATAGTCAAAACCAGTCCCAGACTCGCAGAAAACTCAAAAGAGCAGCACATATGTTGAATCTGTTCTCTCTTCGGCGTCTTCCTTGGGTTTCAGATGGTCAAGAAAAGGTTCCTTTCTTCCTTGGTTTTTTGATTCATGAAGATAGTTTCATCTGATCATCCTTATTGGGCAGGTAGAACTATCAACAGCAGAGTTAGAGTCACTTAGATCAGAACTTTCTGACTTAGAAGAAAGAGAAGCTTACCTCAAAGCACAGTAAGTGTGAGTTATTAAATACTAGTATTGTTACCTATATACTCAGATCAAAACCCACCCCATCTTCTTTTGTTTTTGTCTTCTCATTACATAGGTTGGAACATGTGGATGAAGTCTTGCGTTCTGCTCGTTTGTCTGGCTATCTATTTATCCGAAGTGTAAGGCTCCATGAGACTCACAGTAGTGTGTGTTTATTCTTATTGACAATCTTTTTTTAACATCAGCGTTGGGAAGCTCTCCCTGGTGAACCACCTCCACTAGACGATGCAGAGGTAGATGACTGGCTTCCTCGGTTTGTAGTCCTTCAAGGCCCTTGTCTCTTCTTCTATTTATTATCGACTGGTATAAGTTATGTTTCACTTTTTTTTTACCATATTTTGTTTCAAATGTTTCATTCTTCTTGTAATGTTTTATTGAAGCCCTCTCTATTGTAGATTTGAGCCCTCAAGATTCGACATTGCTAGCAGATATTGTTGAAGTTGGTTCGTTGCCAAGCTACACGAGAGAGTTTGATGAAACCCATCATTGCTTTTATATCTTGACACGTCAAGGTCTGAGGTTTGAGTGCTCAAGCACTTCTAAGACACAGGTTGAACACCAACTAGATTTACATGTTGTTCCTTGTTGAGAGATTGTGCAATGTTTTTAATGGAGATGATTTCAGGTGGATTCGTGGTTGTCAGTATTGCGACATGATTGCAAGTCTGAGCCACAAGAAAGATTACCAAATGAATAAAGGGGAAAGCTCCGGAGTGGAGTGAAGATTCTTTCAAACTTTCACTGCTCTGTGATAGTTTTTTCATTTTTCTATGTAAATAGAATGCTTTTTTAAATATGTACTATTGTTAAAATTAAAGTCACTGAAAAGTCTTCTACTGAACTGGTGATTATAACATCATAACTTATGTGGCTTTGTTAGTTGGTGAAACTGAATTTGGCATAATAAGAACTTTGAAGTGGACTCTCGGTTTTGCAATTATGAAACTGTAACAAACAACTCTGGCGTTGAAGTACGTGTTCCAAAGTTACCACTATGGGCTAGATAGAACCACAAAGCTTTTATGGATTTATATATTCTTGTCAAAGCACTAATACAATTCTTTCGGAATATATATGGCTTACTCTCGTATTTTGAAATGCATTTAAGAAAGAAAGAAATAAATACAAGTTCCATTTGTTTGTTTATGTCACATATATGTGTCTTAGTAAAATAATTGTATTAGGAATCAATAAACAAAATTGGGGGTGTAGCTCATATGGTAGAGCGCTCGCTTCGCATGCGAGAGGCACGGGGTTCGATTCCCCGCACCTCCATCTTATGCTATATTTTTCTTCCTTTTTAATGCGTGATATTCTTTCTTTCTCTCGAAGATGGAAGTAATTAAGGAAACAATAAATTATATAAGTTAACTAAAATATTGCCTATTTCTTTTCTTTTTTTGATCTAATATTGCCCATTCCAAAAAATGTGTTCATTACCCATTGAATATTATAAAGATTATGTTCCCGGCCGGGACCTAAGTGCCATCGAGAAGTGGCTAAAGATTTCGACCTAACTCCATCAGACAGAATCTTCACGATCATTTAATCGTCCAAAAGCTCCGAACTACTCTTTTGTTTTTTCTTTAGTTTAAACATTATCCAGAGATGTGACTCAGTTTTTGTAGATGTCATGCTTACTTGTCGCCCCTGGCTTTGCATGTCGATCGTTTTCATATGGTGACCCCAAAATT
The DNA here is from genome assembly GCA_905132885.1 of Moricandia moricandioides. NCBI lineage: Eukaryota > Viridiplantae > Streptophyta > Magnoliopsida > Brassicales > Brassicaceae > Moricandia > Moricandia moricandioides. Next base: position 93,441 of record CAJHQQ010000199.1, on the reverse strand, counting down.
ATATATCATACGTGTCGTTATCATAGTGTACATTCGTGTTACCGACATATATATATATATATATATATATATATATATATATATATTGTATATATATATATATTGTTTGTTTCTTGGAAGTGCTTTAAAACCAAATAAATATCAAATAAACTTTGTCATCATTCAATTTGAAAATGGTAGATCTGTCTTGTGACTCAACGTTAACAATAATATTTGTTGTACTCTAACCAAATGAAAATTAACGCTCAAGTAAACGAGGAAATCGACATTAAACTGGATTAACAGTGTACATTATTAGCATTTTTACAATATGAATCTGCTACTGAGTCACTCCTTTCGTTCTTGACTTTTTGCATTTATTTTAGGTTTGTGTTCGAAAGATTGTACAATTTGAAAGTGACAAAAAAATCTTTTACAATTTGTAATTTGACAGCAAGCCACATCAAAACAATTATCCGTCCAATGTATCCTGACCCAATACTTATCCGTATGTTCTAGCGAGACTATCCTTATGTCTTCCACGTTATAATATTACATCAAACTTTGACTCACTTAGAAAATTCTATAATGTAGTTTTTTTTTTGTCACGACTATAATGTAGTTATATTCATATAAAAAGGTTACAACATACATCTACATATATACCTATCTGTTGATTTCATATAATATTCCACGAGAAATGTACAAAAACCATAACTGAAAAAGGTTTTAAAAAAATATTATACATTTTGTTATGAGTAAAAAGTATAATATTTTCTTTAAAACCCTTTTCAGTTATGGTTCTCGTACATTTCTCGTGAATATTATATGAAATCAACAGATAGGTATTTTTGCCTCATTATTGCAAAAATGCATCCACTACCACTAGTGTGTGTTTTGGGAGGTCAAATGTATTTTCTTGATTTTTAAAGAGGTCTTTTGTTAGTACATTACCACTGTTGCTGTAAACAGAGAACAGACAATAGTTTTTAGAGATGTAATCGAAAGTTCTACTTTTATTCATTGAAGAAGACAACTTAAATAGACTTGTAGAGATCGTACAACAAAACAAAAAAACGTAACAGACTCCGACTAATGCTCAACTAACTCCACTCTTCTACTTCCTACAAACCAGCTAGACTTATTCAAACTGAAACAACTTGGTCTTCAACTTGTACGTCAAGTAAGTAAGACTTATTCAACATATCCTTCCCTAAACTGGAATGACTTCTTTCCAGTTTACTACACCTTCGCGCATACTCCCATCTCCAACCTGAGTTTCTCGAACACATCCAGCTTTACTGCTTTTGTCATGATGTCTGATAACTGCTCTGCCGTAGGACAATACTCCAGCTGAATAATCCCGTCATTCACAAGCTCTCTCAGAAAATGAAACTTTACATGAATGTGTTTACTTTTTCCGTGTAGCACTGGGTTTTTTGAGAGCTTGATAGTTGAGCTGTTGTCACAAAACAATATCATACTTTTCTCTTGCTTCACTCCTATCTCTTCCAAGACATTTCGCAGCCACACAGCCTGACATGCTCCATATGCTGCAGCTACAAACTCAGCTTCAATAGTGGATAGAGTGACAATTGGTTGTTTCTTTGATGCCCAAGAAACCACTCCTCCACTCATCATAAAGACATACCCTGAGGTGCTTCTCCTGTCGTCAGTATCGCCCGCGTAGTCACTATCTGCGTATCCCAACATTTCCTTACTTCCTTCCCTTCTATACTGAATCCCAAACTCTAGAGTTCCTTGTACATATCTTAGTACTCTCTTCGCAGCTAGCAGGTGTTGCTCAGTGGGACGTTCCATGTATCTACTCACCAGATTGACCGCAAACATGATGTCTAGACGAGTCACTGTCAAGTACCGTAAGCTCCCAACTAGCTGCTTGAACATGGTTGAGTCGACTTCTTCGCCAGCTCCTTCCTTTGTTAATTTCTGCCCTGGAACCATTGGATTCTTAACCGGATTACATTCCTCCATTCCAAACCTTTTGAGAACTTCCTCTGCATACTTCTGCTGACTTAAGAAGATTCCTTCTTCGCTTTGTGTTACTTCCACACCCAAAAAATACCTCATACATCCAAGGTCTGTCATCGCGAACTCACTCATCATTGAGTTCTTAAATCCTTCAAGAAGCACATTAGAGTTTCCAGTATATATTAGGTCATCTACGTAAAGACTGACAATAAGAATACCTCCTTCTTGTTTCTTGATGAAGAGTGTATGCTCGCAGTAGCACTTCTTAAATCCTTCACTCATAAAGTAACTCTCAATTCTATGATACCAAGCTCTAGGTGCTTGTTTGAGCCCATACAGTGCTTTCTTGAGCTTATACACCTTTCCAGGATCTTCTTCTGCTTCAAAACCCTCTGGTTGTTCAACGAACACATCCTCATTCAACTCTCCGTTGAGGAATGCACTCTTAACATCTAGCTGTTGTACCTTCCATTTTCTTTGTGCCGCAAGAGATAGGATGGTTCTGATGGTGTCCCACCGGGCTACAGGAGCAAAGACTTCATGGAAATCGACACCGTGAGTTTGATGATACCCTTTTGCTACCAAACGGGCTTTATATTTGTCAACTTCTCCTCTTTCGTTAAGTTTTGTTTTAAAAACCCATTTGACTCCTATGAGCTTGGCTCCATCCGGTAGATCAACCAGTTCCCATGTGTCATTTGCTTCTATGGACACCATTTCTGCCACCATCGCTTCTCTCCATTTATCTTCTATCACTGCTTCTCTGAATGTCTCTGGATCACCAAATGTTGTAAACATCATCATTAGACTTTCTTCTTCTTCAGAGACAGCAAAGTTGATTTGTGCAGAGATATAATCTTTCATCCACACTGGTGTTCTTCTGACCCTTCCAGCTGAGCTTTGTTGAGTCGCTGCTATTGTATTTCCTTCCCCAATTTCTTCAACTGGAGCTTCTTGAGGAATTGTATCAGGTACTGGAGTTCCTGCTTCACCATCTTCTTCTGGTTCTACTGTCACCTCATTATCCTCCCCTTCTCCTACTGGTTCCTCCACAAGATCCTCCCAAAAGGTCCCATTGTCTTGTCCGCTTTCTTCCCATTCCCAACCTTTGTTCTCATCAAACTTCACATCTTTGCTGATGATGATTTTCTCTGTTTCAGGATTATACATCCTGTATGCTTTTGATTCTCTGCTAACTCCCATCAAAACACATTTGATACTCTTCTCATCTAGTTTTATCCTTCTTTCATACGGCACCATTACATACCCAATACTTCCAAAGGTCCTGAGGTGAGCAATGGACGGTTTATGATTGCTCCATCTTTCCTCCGGTGTGACATCTCCAAGTGCGCTTGCAGGGCTTCGATTCAGGATATACACTGCATACTGAGCCGCCTCTGGCCAAAACTTTCTTGGAACAGACATTCCCATCAGCATACATCTTGTCATGTTCAATATAGTTCTGTTCTTTCTTTCTGCAATACCATTTTGTTGAGGCGTGTACGCAGCCGTTAGTTGTCTCTTGATGCCGTTTGTCTTGCAGTACTCTTGAAACTCATTAGAATTGTATTCTCCTCCACGGTCGGTTCTGAGACATACAAGCGGTTGTCCGAGTTCCTTTTCCACTGCAACTCTGAATTCCTTAAATATCTTAAGTGCTTCAGACTTCTCAGAGAGTAAATAGGACCAGCATTTTCGACTGAAATCATCAATGAAGTTGATGATATACCTCTTGTTGCTCGTTGACGTTGGGGTGATGGGGCCGCAAATATCATTGTGCACCAGCTCTAATCCACGGCTTGACTTCCACAAACTCTTCTTTGGAATGTTCTCCTTGTTTTGTTTTCCCTTCATGCACACTTCACACACAATCTTAGCACTGTCATGATCAAGCTTCGGTAGTCCTGTGACCATATTCTTTTCACCCAAGGTTTGCATTCCTCTATGACTCAATTGACCTAGTCTCTTATGCCACAACTCTTCTATCTTCTCTTCAGTTACTTGCAGGCAATTCCTTTCACTGCTTCTCTCTTGAACTTTGTTTACTGCTAGAATGACAAACATTCTGTTTCTGCTCATTTTTGACTTCATGATCAGTCTCTTTTGCTCTTTGTGCCATACTTCACACACGTCATCATCGATTAGAATTCTTAGCCCCTTTTGTTGAAGTTGACCAACACTTAGTAAGTTGGTCTTTAGGCCTGGAACAAAGTATACCGAGGTGATCACCTGGATTGTTCCATTGATCTTGAGCCGAACATTCCCTTTTCTTTCTACTACCATCCTCCTATCATCTCCAAGCTTCACATTTTGTCTGAACTGCTTATCAAAGTCGGTGAACCACTCTCTCATCCCACTCATGTGGTTACTACACCCTGAGTCTAAGAGCCAGATGTGTTCTTCTTCCTTCTCCATGTCTTCCACTCGAGCCATCAGTAGTATGTCCTCCTCTAGTTCAGCATAGTTTGCATTCTTGTCCCACGTTGGACATTCATACTTAAAATGCCCCATTTTGTGACACTTGTAACATTCCACCGTCTCCTTGTTGTAACTTGAGTTTCCTCTGCCTCTCCCTTGATAACCTCCTCTTCCCTTAGACGGAGAGCCTCCTCTGCCTCGTCCTCCATCAGATCTCCATCTGCCTTCTATCTTTAAAGCATGTTCATCACTTACATGCCTAACTAGCTTCTGTTCGTGTACCATGAGGGAGCTCTGTAGTCCATCTACGGTAAGGTCTTTGATGTCGTTGGATTCCTCTATGGCACACACTACGTAGGTGAACCTCTCCACCAGTGTTCTCAAGATCTTCTCCACCACCTTGGAGTCCTCCATCTCCTCTCCCAGATTTCTCATGTCATTCACCACTGACATTACTCTTGAGAAGTACTCCGAGATGGTCTCTCCTTCCTTCATTTCCAGTACTTCAAAGTTTCTTCTCAACCTCTGCAGTTGAGCACTTTGAACTTTCTTATTTCCTTGATATTTGTTCTTCATCAACTCCCATAACTCCTTTGCGGTATCCTTCTTCAGGATTGTCTTGAGGATCGTCTTATCTATTGATGCAAACAGATAATTCTTTACCTTCAGATCCTTGAGTGTTGCTTCAGCTAGTTCGGTTTTCTGTTGTTCGGTGAGGATCACGCTTCTATCTGGTCTTGTATAACCCGTCTCGATCAGATCCCACCATTCCTTGGATCTGAGTAGGTTCTCCATAAGCATCGACCAGTATTCGTAATCGCCATCGAACTTCGGTATGCTTAACAAGCCGTCTCTCTCACTCATGTTTCTTTTTAGGTACCAGGTTTAATGACAAGGCTCTGATACCACTTGTTGCTGTAAACAGAGAACAGACAATAGTCTTTTGAGATGTAATCGAAAGTTCTACTTTTATTCATTGAAGAAGATAACTTAAATAGACTTGTAGAGATCGTACAAAAACAAAAAAAAAACGTAACAGACTCCGACACATGCTCAACTAACTCCACTTCTTCTACTTCCTACAAACCAGCTAGACTTATTCAAACTGAAACAACTTGGTCTTCAACTTGTACGTCAAGCAAGTAAGACTTATTCAACAGATTTGTATGTCAAGAGTTATCCATCCTCTTCTTATTTTGTTTGAAAATTTATAGGGTTTCTTTTTCTTTGAGAAAGATATGGAGAAGCTGCTGAGTGCTGAGATAAGGTGAGGAATAAGGAGAAAGATCTGACAAAGATTAAACAATTTTGTGTGCCTGTATCACAGAAGAGGTGTCGTGATATATGGAAGAGAGATGGAGAGTTATGTTTGAAAATGCAAACTGTTACTGCCAATCAAAGTTTCAGCGATTTAACAGAAAGTGAAAGATTTATATAGAACATTGTGACCCATTGTTATTTAACTTATGCTAAAATTGCTAAAATATGATGTTTAAAATTATTTCATTATAAAGTAGTATAGAAAATATAGTTCCACTTATTTTTATTTTCAATTTAATATTATGTAATTTAAAAAACAAACAAACATGTATAGTTTTAAAAATATACATTTAAACATTATATTTAATTATATATATTTTTTTTGTATAAATGTCTGAACGCATCGGATATCCACCTCTAAATATTTTAGTATTTGCGATTTTTTTCGTTTTAAACGGGTATTAATTTTTAATATTTGTTTTGCTTTGAAAACTTACGGATATTTTGATTTTTTTTATCGAAAGCGAAACAAATAATGAATCAAATCAAATTTAATGGATAGAATGCCCAGCCCTAGCTATCATCATCCAGGTAGTCACCATGAATTTTCCTATTTTTCATTTTCGCCAAATGAATTTTCCTAATTTTCACAATTATAATTTGTTTCATTTTGTTGTTAATTGTATTTTTGGATCTCTTAAAACAATACGTACTTGAAGTTTGAACTATAACGAGAAAGAGAGTTTCTATCTTAACTTCACATGAAATATGTCAGAAACCACTGATCAATGCATCTATTTCACCAGAATCTGGTTAGACATCGACTAAATATTACATTGAATTTAATATTTAGTAATATAATTTAGATCGAGAGCCGATCCTAAGATTTAAGGAGTTATAGGTAATTTATTAAATATTTTAACTATTTTTTTAAAAGAAAAGTTGGAGGCTTAATTTTTTTTTATAACTTACGTTTATGTAATTTTTCTCAAAAAAAATTAGAGGTAAAATAAATGTTTCCTTCGGTTTTGACTAATACCGACCGTGTTTGGGTCGAATGGTTTGAGTGAATTTTTTGGATGCAATGTCTTGTTTAGCACTTCGTATTGATGCTATAACTTACAAACAACTGAATAAGGCTTGAATGTAATCAAATCATCACAATGTATACACCTTATTATATAGAAGTATGTATATTGGAAGAATGTTGTCTATTAATGGACTTGATGTTAGAATCGAATCTCGGTTGGCGTATGGCACGCTTATCATGACCGATCGCAAATGACTTCTTGCGATCTTTGTTAAATTCTTTTCCTTTTTTTAAAGGGAAAATTGTTTTTTTAGGCCAAAAAAACAAAGACATTATCTTTTTAGGCTAATTCTAATTTTGTACAAATTTTATCCATAATATCCTTTTTAATTACGAAAATAAATGAAATAAATACTTTTATTGGCCTAAAAAAATAAGAAAAATAGAAAAATGTTAAGAAATACATATACCATTACAGAAGTATTTTTATTTGGTTCTAAAAATGTTTAATAAAAATTTCAAATTTTGTTCTACGAACTGCATAAATTACATTCTGCGAAGCTGAAAATGAAATCCACGTTTTTCATTAATTCTACAAAAATTAGAATATAAAATCTACCTATATTATAGTAATCTAAAAATAATTGGAATACACTTTCTGCACTTTTCTCATCACTCTAAAAAACATAGAATACACAATCTACAGATTATGAAAATTCTAAAACCTGTAGAAGTTGAGTTCAAACATGTTAACTCTATTCTACACAAAGCAGAATTCAGATTCTACGGATAAGTATAAACAGTTCCGAAAATATAGGAAGAAAATATTTGTAAATATTTTGTTTCCATATTTGAAAAATTCGAATATTTACACAAAAAAAGAACAAAAAAATCGTGGCTTCTTCCTGCACCCTTCTTCAACCACTTCTCTTCCATATTCCCTTGATTTTTCACAAAACTTTCAACAAAGTTTCTTTAAAGATCCATATCTATGCCTATTGTGGTGTATGAGAATTGGTTGAAGCTTCAGAATGGAATTTCTTTGTCGATGAAAAGAAAGGGGGAAGGTTACTTGCTTTGGAATTGAACTCTTCTCTAGAAGATTTACAGAAAATCCTTTTCGAAGATTTTGGTTTCGAAAAAACGGTTGTCGATTTAGAATTTGTACAAAATTATTTTCGTAATTACAAAAACCGAGAGAAGAAGAGAGAGAGAGAGAGGAGGAGAGAATTATTGCTTTGTTGGGGTGGAGGATTTAGGGTTTGTCGGGGGTGGGGAATTTTGGATTTAGGGAGAAAGAATTTTTTTTTTAAAATTGTAATTATAAAAATATAATTAATTATATATTAAATATATCTAAATATGTTATAATTATTTAATAAAAATAAATATAAATTTTTATTTCAATTTTAAGGGTATTATTGTCATTTTCAAAATAATTAACCTAATTAGATAATTAATGAATAAAATAGCCTAAATGGACAATGACTTTGTTTTTTTGGCTTAAAAAAATAATTTTCCCTTTTTTAAATCTAAAAGAAAACATTTACGTGATCACCTCGTTAACAAAAGAAATACTTAGTAAATACTATTAGAATTACTTCATTTCAATAAAAAAAATATAATACTCCTTCTATTTTTCAATAAGTATTACTTAATATTTTTTACAAATTAAGAAATTGAATGAAATATGTTTAAATTATTATTAATTACACATATTTAATTAATAATATTTAAGATAAATAGAATCATTTAAAAAATCGTTACAGTTTACAATTATTTTTAAGTTAAAAATAAGTATAGTTTACACTAAAATTTTAAAGTGTATACTTTTTATATAATAAAAAATATTAAAATAACATTTATTATGAAACAGAAGAATTGAATAACAAAGCTGTATCACTATCTTGTGAGAGGAGGCAAGGCAAAAGAGGGCAAAACCAACTCCGAAGCAACTTACTGTGTCTGTCTATTTTGTTCTCTAATTATAGTAAAGAAGAAGCCATCAGCGTTAATTTAATCAACAAACAATACAAAATTAACTGTTTGATGTACCAAAATGTGACGTCAAAAGAAGCTATTTCATAACTGTTCATGAATTGGTTTGTGATTTTGACTAAATATAATCTTTGATTGAAGATTGAAGTTTGTAGTTTGAACATCTTTTGGAGTTAGAGCAGATTAGCAATTTCTTTTTCAATCTAACTTTTTTTCTCTTTTTTTTTCCTAATCAATAGAAAAAGAACAGTTGTACCTAGTGCCTTTCATAGAATTATGCTGGTGTTGGTGAGAGTAAAACTTCATATTTTCTTTCAAAATAGAGTAAAATAGAATATAAAGTAAAAATATTCCAATTCTACTTCATTTCTCACTTCATAATGAAGTAATGAACAAACAAAAAAGAGATTACTCCATTTATGGAGCAAACTCTATTATAGAGTAAAAAATGGAGTAAAGTTGAAGTGTTTTTTACTCCATACTTCTTATTACTCAATTTTAGAGTAAAAAATGAAGTTGAATTGGAGATGCCCTTAGAGATATTCATGAATTTTTCTTTGTTTTTTTCTTTATTTTACTTTTGTAACTAGTTTGATACCCATCAAGATATACCCGCTGAAACCGTTCTTGTACCTTTATAAGAAAATTCATTTACTTTGTTTTATAATAAGTGTCATTTAAACATTTTTTTACTACATAAAAAATATCACTTTCAAATCACAATGCAAATTATACTTATTTTCAACTTAAAATTAAATGTAAATTGTATTGACATTATAAATAATTTTATTTATTTCAAATACTATTGATTAAATAGATGTAATTAATAATGACTGAAACACATTTCAATTATTTTTTAATTGTATGAAGAAGTATTAAATAATTGATGATTGCAGACAAAATTAAAGTATTTGTAGTTGAAATGATAATACTAGTAGTTTATTATTGCTGTTAAAATAGATACACAAGAAATCACACAAAGGTTCTTATTTATATCCCGTCATATCAACTAAAGCAGGTAAATGATAAAATGGGCCTCAAAGGTTATGTGATCCGTTCAGAATACATGCCAATAGCTTTTTAAGTCCACTTGCATAATAATGGTGTCATTGGTAAGAATTTGTTCTAAATTAGTATCATTCAATCATCTTTTACTGTTTATTATATTGCTATGCTTTATATAAATCAAGAAATAATGATGAAATCCAAATACCAACATCTTTATTATTAAAACTGAAATACACTTATAAACTGACCCTTAAAATTACAATTTATTTACAGTTCAATGTCACTAAAGTAATAACTAAGCATATCTTTAATCATTTATTATCTTTTGACAAATTTAATAGATATTTTCTTAAATCAAACGTACAACAAATTCATGATAAATCTTAGGTTCAAAATAATGATCAAAGGAATAAGTGGAAATACTGAATTATTTATCATTCATAATTTATAAGAAATAATTGTTATATATATTGCTTATTTATTTATATTTAAGGAATTATAGAGTACATTTATTTCTTATCAAATTTGGAGAAGAACATAAATAATAGATATTCCTTCTATTTTCTTCCTCATCATTATTTTCTTTCTTATTCTCCATATTACTTTTATGGTTACCAGTTAGAACCTTAAACTTAGATAATGTATCATAACTCAAAATCTATATTTTTTTAAGATTTCTATATATGCATAATTTTTAAGTCTCAAGTTATTAAAAGACCTCATCTAATAAATTTTGACAAACGGAATAATAATATACACTAATTTCTTTATTTATAATTATTAGAAATAGAGATTAAATCCTATTAAAGAATAAAAATAATGTATGATTATTTAAAAAGAAAACAGAACTACTTTAAAAAATCATGATTTTTAAGATTTACTATTTGTCTAGGTTTACTATATAATTAACTAAAATAATTATAAAATAAATAAATTCTTTATAATATGAATTAAAACCTAAGATAGTTGTAAATAGACTTTTATATTTATATTGAATTTTTTTTGAATTGGAAAATGATGAACATATCTAAAATTACAAAATAAATTACAGTTTTGGAACATTCAAAAGTCTAAAATGATAATTATATAAATTATTTTCATATTTTCAAAATTATTTGAATTAAGCAAACTTTGCATAATACTATCAATATTTTTCTTAAGATCCAATTTTATTTCATTAGAAAAAATAATTAAAAAAACATGATATAAATGTAAACATAACTCATACTATTTTTTATAATTTGTAAGCTATGTACAAAAACTAATATTTTCATTATTTATTAATTAAAAAATAAAATTAAAAGCCATATAACAGTCAGTTCATATAATATATAAAGAAAATATATATTATTATGTAAATATAGTATTTTGTGTATTTTATTATCAATAGTAGTCCAATAAAAATCTATTACGGTAGTTATATGATAGAATTGTAGATGATACATATGAAAATTCATAAATAAATAAAATTAGTTGATATAAACTATGAATTTATTATGTTTAGGAATTTGTATTAAATGATTATTTAATATGATAAATATTAATCATATATAATACCATTTATATCCCTCGGAGTATGAATGGTCGGGGGGACTTAGCGAGAGAACCAAGAACTAGAGGTTATATTTTATCAGACACGGACATACAAAGGTGCTCCTCGGAAAATCGATTCGTTTGACCAACACTTGATCTAATTTTCGATGGGTAGCCGACAAAAAAAATAATACCATTTATAAAATAAATATTTATTAAGTAAAATTAAATACGACACGGGTATACGGGTCAAACTCTAGTTATTGAGTAAGTGAACAATAGATGATTGTGTAAACAAACACCCATCTCTGGAGAATACATACCCTTCTTAATCAAGTGTGTTACACTTCAATAAATTATGGTGAATTAGTGCAAACCGATGTTATATTAATATTACTCAAGACTTTTGATTATGGGATTCTTAATTGAGAATCTTCATGGATCAAAACTCCCCTATTCTACCAAAGGTCTTGGAATTGACTTGTGGTTTACCCCCAAAGAGTCACAGAGAGCAAGCAATAGTCAAAAGTTTGAACTTCGTACAGTTGTGTTTATTTTTTTCAAGTTAACTAATTGCACCTATAACGATAGTTACGATATATATACAAGCCGAAAGAAACGACAACTATACGAACTACCTTTTTATCCTTTTTATCCTTTTTCAACTTCTTTTTATCTGTTTTTCAACTTGTTAGAATCTATGAAAACTACGCCTCTTGAAGACTATATATTTAACATATTAAATTTTGAAAGTATATAAAATAAGGTGGACTTCACATATCAAAACAGAAAAAACAGTTTTCACACTTAACAACACACGTAACATGGAGCGGACCGAACCATCCCTTAAATCGATACACGGATGTTTTGATGTTTCTATGTACACACATCACACTTACACACCACACGTATTGAGCGGACCGAACCATCCCTTAAGTCGATACACTTTCTTGTTCTTCTCTCACCGCTCGTTTGCTTCACGGCCCGCCGCATGTCCACACGCATCTGTCTTATCAACGGCCCATATCTGATATGACTTGTCATGTGGCGGCTCTTTGTAGGAGTAGCAGTGATCGTTTTGATGAAAATTATTATAGACCGACATAAACCTACAAACACAAATATTTTCAAGTACGACTATGACAGACATCTTATATTAATAAACATGGAAGCATAAAACTTTTTATCTTCTCCTTCGTTGTAAATAATCCTTACGTTTCAAATTACTTACTGTTTTAAAAAATTTATGTTGTTTTAAAATATATATGATGTTTCAAAATTTTAATATTATTTTTAATTTTATTAGAAACTGTTCAGCCATTAAATATTACAATTTTTTATAATTAATTAAATAATTTTAAAATTATATATTTAAAAATATTTTTTAGAAGATTGTAAATTTCTTAATTTTTGTGTATTTTTGTAAAATATCATTTAATAAAAATGGAAAAAGGATATTACAACTATCTAAGTGCAGACATGTGTTAGGATTATATATGTTTACAGTTCATTTTGTTCTTGTATCATATAGTTTTTTTTGTCGTCTCTTGTATCATATTTTTAATCATAAAAATATTTATAATGCATCAAATCAATGTAAGCTTCATCTATGGTTTCCTTTCAATATTTGTTTTCCAGTTATTTAAAGTTTGTTTTGGTTTTGATTAGATTAGATTAGATCAGAACAATTTCTTGCGTTTGACTATCTATTATATGTCTTTTTTTGTTTGAGTAGAAAATGTTTTTTTTTTCTTCTCTTTGTAGCAAATAATTAAAACTAAAGGTTTGGTGTACAAAAAACAATAAGGATACCAGAAATGTTAGGATATACAAAGATTATTATTTGGAAAATAATGATTGCAACAACAGTCCTTTTACTGGCCTACTGGTAAAGGTTGGTTATAATCACTGAGCACAACGTAAGCAAAGCATTTTATTTCCTCAGTGTACCTAGCTGTAGACTGTCTGATACATCTCATCTAACCTTATTATTTTCTGGATTATTAAGTGTTTGGTATACTACACATCTTTTTATTTTGGCTTAGTTCCTTAATAATATCTCCAATAATTGTCACAAACTAATTCAGATACATTATTTTGTTCACTATTATTATTTTGTTGTAACACGACCGTCTCTTTAAAAACATGTTCAACCACTGCAACGACTAAAGTTGCTTTTCTTTTCCATATATGCACATAAAATCTGATATAGTTAAAAATATAAATGCAAATACTTGAAACCAAATCCTCCAGTTTCAAATGCAAATGACTTGAAACCAATTTAAAGGTTGAGAACAATAACCGATACACCAAGATATTAGATTCAAATATGCCGGAAATATGAATCGAGCAAAGTTAAACAAAAATAGTTAGATCGTGCAATTTACTGTTAGAGTTTTGTAATTGGATCTTTACCTCCGTTTTGGGGTTATTAATAATATCAAAAAAAATTAAGAAAAAACCTCAAGTTTCAAAGGGTACGTTATATTTATCATTTACCAAGTAATCATTTCATAGTTCTAGTTACGTTGTTCGATATCGTACACAGGTAGGGTAACAAAAGACAGCGTTGCGTTAAGAAAACGACGTCGGCTTGTTTGCCATTGTTCGCGGGACCCAATAACGTTATTTTGCGTTTTTGTTTGGGAAAGTCGTCACACGTGCGCGTTGGTGCTTCTTTTTAGAGATATTCCACAGATAAACCTCACCTAAAAGTAATTAATCTAAAAATCACCCCGTAAAATAAAATTATTATAATTTAGTCCCCTGCCTCCATTTCAAAATGAGCTGAAGACAATTAATTTAAGAATCATTGTATATTAAATGTACAAATTGGGATATACTATGTATTTTATTCAGCGTATTTTGTCTAATAACAAAAATAGGGGGTAAACTGTAGCATTACACAAATTTAAGACCTTTTGAAAACGTTAAAACTACTGCTGTATTTTTTTTAATTAAGAAAAAAGAAACTCCGTCAGGGAGTATTATCACGACCGAGAAACCGACTCGGCAAGTTTCTCGATTCGTTTGACGACCTCAGGAGACAGTTTCTTAACCGGTTTTCTCTCTTTCACCGGTCGAAAATCAAAACCCAGTGCGTCCGACACTTCCTCGGAGCTCCAACCAGCTTTACGGAGCGACTCCGAGAACCGACCCGCTTTCAAAAGCAAAGCATCTAAAACCGCTTGATTATCTAAAATTACCATTTCGTCCTCAAAGAAATCAGACGCTGACACGTGGACGATATCATCTACGTCGGATTCGCTCCACCCGCCTCCTCTTAAAACAGACCCGATCCGGTTCATGAACTCGTCGACCCATTTTGGCTTCTCGGATCTCGGCAACTCTAAGTATCTCTCCGGCGATGAAGAATGTGACGACGACATCGAAGAAGCTGAGTTTCTCCGGCGACGATCCACCGCCGCGTCACTCCAAAACTCCACCCATCTCGGTGTACCCGACCCGTGAACACGACCCGAATCTAAACTCAGTCTAGTGAAATTCGACGACGATGAAGACCCGGCGGATATCTCGCTCACGGAACGCTGCTTAGTGAGAACAACGGGAGACAAACCGGATCCTCTGAAGACAGACTCACGCTCGAAGAAATCTGAAAGATCCGACCCGCAACAGAAAATCCGGGTCTCGTCGATGTAGAAAACCGGGTTACCCGCTAAAGACGGTTTACAAGGAATAAAGCAGTGATCGAAAATGGGAATCATCAAAGGAGCTCTTTTGAGAGCGTTTCTCGCGACCCGTAAAGCCTTTTCCGGGTCAGAAGGTCTCGGGCCCCAAGATTTGCTCCAGAGAGTGTTTCTCGCGATCTGAAACGACACGGCGGCGACTGGAAGATCCATCATGGCTCGGAGATGGAGACGAGCTCCGGGGGAACGCCAGTCTGGAAAACCAGCTCCGACGGGTAAACCGGCGGCGAGAACGGCGCGGAGATCGGGTGGGAAAGAGAATGAGAACTCGGCTTCGGCTCTGGCGAACTCTGCGTCGGTTAGACCCGGTTGGACTTGGATCCTTGAAGTGTGTAGATGTGAGAGTACTTGGTGGGCGAGAGATGAGAAAGATACGAGACTGTTCCTAACCGTTGGAGTCGTTGGTGCGGAGGCGCGAGCTGAGAGACGACGGAGACCCGCCGCGTGTGATGGCCGGAGACCGGTCATTCTGCGATCAACGTCGACCATTTTGTGTTTTTCTTTGGAAAAGTAAGTGAGAGTTATGGGAAAGAGTAGGCTTTATGAGTTATGGGGTTTCAGATATGTCTGAAGGCAAACTGAAAAAGATGATAGGAGATAGAGAAAGAGTGAGGCTTTGGTTGATCAAAGTAAGGAGCTTCTTGTATTTATAGAAAGTTTTATTGGTGGGTCCTACGAATTGTCTTTTCCTATTTATTTCGTTTGATTTAGTATTTTATGAAAATATTGAAATAAGTAGAATCTCTAATGACTTCATCGACTTGCTAATTTGATGATTAAAGTCTTGGAAATTATTTTCTTCGTTGAGATTCTTTCGTTATCTAAGATCAGCATCAGATACCTTTCTGATCGGTTTACACTTTTGTTTTAGTTCTCTTTCACGGCTCTGATTTTCTTGAAACACGTAGGACCCATGCGTAAATTATGGAAGCAATGTTAATAAAAATCAGATTTATAACATTAATCAAACAGATACAGCACCAAAAATAAAGACATGGATAACAACAATGATGTTCATAAATCAAACAACGTTTAGAATTGGTTTATAAATATTTTCCTTGTTTTTGACTACTCACCTGGTTAAATCTGGATTGAGAACAAACTTAGACTGAATAAAACTAGAATCAGATTAAAAAATACATACAGATAAAAAGAAATGGTCATATAATAATTTTACACTTTTAAAACCCATATACTATAAAACAAAATTTTATAATAGTTATGATATAAGAAATTATAAAATAATTTAGATTAAAGAGATCAATTCTTCAACTTTTCTTATGTCTTCTGTTTTGGATCATTGTATTTCTTCTTCTAGTATTTGCCAAACTTTGCAAAATTTCATCCGGTTAAAACCAAAATTGCCTATCAATCCGGTTAATGGTCGATCTCGATCGGTCTGATTAGAGGTGTGTTGTCGGATTTAGAAGCATTAACTGTAGATATCAAAGGTTGAAAAGTGATTAGACGTAAGCCAATATCATACCCACTCCGCCACGCTGCATCAAATCATGCTCTTCACTTCATTAGGGACACCATCGATACTGATCACTGTTTAGTTTTGATTTGGATTTATCCACATAATCATAATCTTTGCAGTGGACTTAACAGTAATCAATTTTGGGAAAAAGTAGCATATTAATCCTACAACACCATACCAATTATCATTTATTTTGAAATGGATTAGAGAGTTTTGTTTCTTTCTACATTTCTCTACTGGAAAGTCCAAAGAAAGAAACCAGTACACATGCTGCAGCTTAAGCATGAATTGTAGTTGTAAAGTTGAAACTCCACCGCTTGTATTTTTGTATTCTTTTTGCAAAACTTTTACTTAATTATCTACCTATATAGTTGTGGTTCAATTTAATACCGTTGAGGCATAATCTTTGGGTGGTAAGCAATAAAAACGGTCACGCGACTCTGGGCCACACTACTCGGGACTCTCACATGCCAATACCAATATGGCATGGATCTTTAAAAATGGTTCGTGTGGTGTATCGAAAAGCATACTTTTTAAATGAGTCTTAAAGTAGTACAATTTTCGATATGCTTTTTTAAATGCTGTGGACATAATTTAAAATTACATCATGTATAAACACACTAGTTTGTGTTTTCATTTTCTAACGTCGTCGAAGGTGCCTTGTATTAAAAGCATTAATTATCAAATAAACGGTCACTTTGTCAGCTTAACCACATGTTAGGTATCGGGGAAAAGAATTTCACATGTTAGGTATTGTTTTATTCTTTTACGTTTCAAATTTAAGTCCTAGCTATTTATAGTCTTGTATTTTTTTTTAATTAACCATAGTGTCCGAAGCCCAAATCAACCGACTAATTTGTGGGTTTTAATAATGCCAACATTTATAAATCTTTTGATGGTCAACGAGAATCGAACGCAAGTTTACTGTATTGGGATTATCCCTCAAATACTACTAGCCCAACCTAGTTGGTTAGTCTTGGGTATTATGCAACTTTTCAAAATACAGTGAAACTTACATGAAATATTTGTCAAATTTAATATATTAACGGGTCAACGGCATAGACACCTACACATGGTTCATGTGACTCGCGCTTAATTAATAGAAACTAAAAGAGTTTAATCTAAGATATTAACTTGTAAATTACATTTGTTTTGATGTTCAAACTCGCAAATAATCAATCAGATGATACAAAATCTTAATAACATAATTAAGCTACTTCAGGCCGGTCAAGAAAGAAACTTTAATTATACTCACCTTGTTTGTAGTCCCATTTGAAATATAAAATAGCATACATACACCACTTGTGTTGATAATTACCAGTGTGTCTACACAAATCATATTCTACATCCTAATTAAGATATACACTACAGTATTATAACCGTTGGTGAAAAGACGTAATGATTCTTCAAGTGTGCACGTTTTTATCAACTATACAAATATATCTGTTAAGTTAGGTGGATTTTATATCTAAAATCAATGGTTAATAAGTAAACTGGTTCACGTATCTTATTTTTCTTTCGTTTCATATTAAATGTCATTTTAGAGATTTTTTTATTACAAAATAAGTGTTGTTTTCAACTTTCAATGCAAAATTTATTAACTTTATATTGCAATTTATTTTTCTATTGATTGAAATATAATTAGGTGTATAGATAATTATGTTTTATATAGAAAATATGTAAAATTAATTATTTTCTTAATCCATATGCAAAAAGTTAAAAATTACACTTATAATAAAACACAGAGAGAGAGAGAGTATATTATTAAGATTTTTTTCCAACTTCTGATGTGGGATATTTGTCCATAATACGCCCCCTCGAGATGATGACTCTTTAAGCATCAATCTCAAAAATGTATGGGTATGGATAGATGGACCGACTTTGGGCTAGATTGATAATGAATCGGATTGGACTGCGTGAATCGAACTCTGATATCTTGTTAAGCTAGATGAATTTAAAACCTAAAACGAGTTGATAATAGGTGAACTAACTCATCAATCTTACCAATAATATTAAAACAAAAGTAATATTTATCTACTTGCAAGTAGTCTATGTTGGATCATTATATTTATTGAATTTTTTATTTATTCTCCTACAATTAACTTAGTTATTATTAAATATATATTATACTTAATCAATTATTTTAGTATTTTCAAAATAAGATATGTAAAAATATATTTTTAATTATATTTTCCTAAGATTATTTTTAATAATATATTTTAATATCTTTTATTTAAAATTTAAATATACATTTCTTTTTAATATTTTATTTTAAATAATAAAATTCATAATTAATATTAATTATAATTAAAAATGAATACTAATCATTTTTTTATTTATATAATAAGAAATAAAAAATTATAATATTTCTATATACATAATTTATATTCATAATTAAATTACTACACTAAGTAATAACTATAAAGTAACTTCATCCACTTATTAACTATTTTATAAATTATAAAATAACATAATCAAATATATTCATAAATTTTACAACATACTTCAACTAATTAAAAATATTGAAATACGATATATAAACTAATAAATAATTTTATAAATTAATATACATATTTAAATTGAAATATTAAAATAATTTAATATATTTATTAACTATGAGGCGAGTACAATGACAATATTTAATTTATATAGTAATTCTGAAAAATAAATATAATAATAAAATAAATTTTTACCAATATAAAAATTAAAAAATGTACTATAATTTAAAGTTTTAGAATATAAATAACATTGATACAAGGTAAGTTATATAAATAAATTATCTTATTTTCATAAAATTATATTCATGTAAATTTTAATTTTATCATATATACTTTAGAACAAATGATTTTATAAAAAAGATACATATATATAAGATTTTTAATTTTCAGTAAATAAGTTTTTGAATAAAAATTCATCTCGCGCTTTAAAGTGCGGGTCAAAATCTAATAATAAACATTATTATACATATATAATAAAAATATATAACAAAAGGAAAATTAATAAATATTAAAATGTCTCATATGAATAATAAATTATATTAATAATTTAAAGTAAACCAAAAACAAAACATTAAAAAGATTCTAATAACACGTGAACAATAAAAGTAAACTATAAAAAAATTAGCAATTATATTTATTTCAAACTCAGTCACTAAATTGTAATAACCATATGCGAATCGTTGATGCTCAAATCTATTTTTACTTTAGTGTGCATCCTATCAAATATTGATCCTTACGCTTACAAAAAAATGCTAAATTAGTTTGACTAAAAATTTGTATGGCTAATTTTTGTAAAAATTAAAGCATCACATTCATACTATATCCACCATTCATCTAAACATTCATAAATTACAAAATTTAAATATGAAAATTTAAGTCAAATTGTAATACATAATAAGTCATCCATATGTTCAACCGGTAGCCGGATCCTAGGTTTTAGCGGGTTTTATAAAAAAAAAATAACGATTTAAAAAAAGCAAACAAGATTACATATAGAGTCAGCGGTTTTTTTTGGTTTCACCGCGGGTCCGGGTCGTATTTCAGAACACTAAATATAACACTTCATGTTTAACATTTAAATGTAGTTAACAATCAAAAATGTAAATTTATATTATATAAATTTAGTTTGTTTCAAAAATAATCTCACGCTTTTAAAATCTAGTATATTATTAGAGATCCCTTCTAATTTTTGATGTGAAATCTTTGTCCCTAATAATTTTAAAGTAAGCAAATTTTGCTCCTTCACTCAACAAATTCAGTAATAATTATAAAATTTCAAGTTTCAATTTTTTTTAATAAAATATCAGTATATATTTTCCTCAAGATGTTTTTGCATTCGATTATTTTCTACCATTTCCGTTTAGTGTTACCAACATCTAAAAGTAAAAAGATAAGAGCTCAAGCTAACTAACTAAGTAATTTGTACACCACTCCACTTGCCCTGTCCAGTTATAATTGTGTCCGACCCCTTTCAAAAGTTGTAGCTATGCTATATATCTATTTTATATTTCACAACGTTTGGTGGCGTTATACCATTCACATATATGATCCATCTACCGTACTAAATCTACAAATTCACCAAGTTTTTGTTCTCTTTTTCATTTTCCATTAATTGGTGTATTTGAACCATAACATTATTGGTTATCATATTGTTGCATTTCAACCTTAGATCTCGTGATCATTAAAAATTGGAGCAGAAAAGAAGATGGATCAGACCTGTAAATGATATAACTTATAAGAGATTTTGGTATTATCATCAATGACAAGGTAATATATTATTCTATTTATTGAAATTGACCATTTTTCGTTGATACATGAACTAAGTTATATAACGATGTGAAAGGTTGGACTAGGTATGGGTAAGAGTTAATGAAATGTTCTCATAAGGTGAAGAGTGATCGTTGTCCGGGTGTGAAGCTTTTGGAACACTTACAAGTTATATGTTTGATTGTTAGCTGAAGTTGTGCGACATTTTGTAGGGTCCGTTTGTCCCAACCACACAATCTAACTTCTTCAAATGATTTTGTAAGAGATATAAGGGAGGTGCCATTTTTTGTAACTAGTTCATTGATTGTTTTAGGAATATGTATGTTTGTGGTTGTGGATGATTGACTGAATTCACACCTCATAAGAGCCAGTTAGAAATATAGAATGATTTTTAACATTCCAGATCCAGTTTCATCCATTTTTGTTTTCTTTTGCAGATAATATGGTTAAATTCTTTCTTCAGAAGACTTTTCGTTGTTTGTTTTCTTCTATCTATATAATTGATTTACTATATAGAAGAGAAGCCTATATATATATTTGATTTTAATGACATTTATTGAAATGAGAAATATTACAACTGTTATTTTGCATGAAAAATAAATCAGAAAATATTAAGGTTTGACTATCCCAAATCAAGTTTAAATCAAACCTCTTATTTTAAACGACATATTATAAGGTCAAACATCTTCGATTATACGTGATGTTCCTTATATTGTCAAAATATATGTCGAGGAAATTTATGGCAATATCCTTGAATGTCAAGTGTCGTCACAAACTGTCATTGTCGTTGGATAATTTTTGGTCCCATTTTGTGTGGCTTCGACTCTATCGACCGTTGCCACGCCCCACTCGATCACAACAACCGATCAGTCAATTTGGTCCAACAGCTTAGGTTTGGTTTACTGTCTTCGTAACAATTATGGAAACGTCTAATCTCTTGTTGTGAAAGGTTGGTTTTTGTAATTGTTTTTTTCTTGTTGGTTGATGTTAAAAGAGGAGAAATATGATACGAGGTCCAAGTTTGGCGTACAATACATCACTCCAACGCATTAAAAACGACCCAATAATATCATTAAGAGAATCATAATTACATATATATATGGATAAATGTTAAATCTGGTGTCGCTTGTAAAAAATAATTGAGAAATATGTTTTAGAGAGAAAAATGATCGAAAGAGATACTTATATCCATATGATAATTAATTTTGATTTAGATTTTAAATTTATGGAGTGAGTTTCGAAACTGGATTTAAAATTAAAAAAAATAAAAAAATTATTTTTTAAGAAAAAAGTTTTTTTTTTAATTTTTTTTTGAAAGCTTTTTTGGTAACAAAAATTTAGAAATGACTATTTAAGAGGAATTGCCCAAATTAATTACCAAACCTTATGCACTTTTTAGTTATACCTAAGTATTCCAGATTGTTCCGACGTTTGTGTATCAAGAGAGGGTCGTTCTATCACTAACGAGCGAACACTTCAGGCTTTATCATATCTTGTTATAGCCTATTACTGGGAGGAAGAATCCATGTAGAACCTTGCTCGATCGACGGGAATAAGTACTTGCATGTTCTTGTGAGTGTTATGGTTGTGTCGATTGGTAAGTACTTGCATGTTCTTGTGAGTGTTACATGATGCGATTGTTTGTCTTAATATGGTTATTAAGCAAATTGACCTTCGTTATCATTTTAAAATTTGGTTTATTTTTCAATTTATTGATAGATTTTGATCTATGTTACATAAAACAACAATACAAAATTTGTTTTGTAACGTTTTGGGGGTAATTCTACCACAAACTTATATCACTTTCAAATTTACTTTTAAATGATGACCATTTTCATAAATACTTTAAAATCATTTATAAATATTAATAATCATTTATAAAAATATATATATTTAACCTCTTAAATATTAAATTCTAAATAATAATCACTAAATTATAAATCCAAATGTTAGATTATTTTCGAACTTATATTATGTCACGAAATTTCTCAACTTTTTTATGGGTGTTTGGTCACAATTCACAATTCTTCTTTTAAAACATTTAAATTATAAATTATAACCATATGATTCTTGTTTTTCCTTTGAAAACCTAAACTATTAATATAGACGATTCTATTTAAAGTGGAAGAAACTTTATTGCTTGATTTGCTAATTGCTACCACCTTTCTATAAACCAGTCACGCATTGTTGTTGTTTAGTATTAATTTATAATATATTCATAGACTAATAAACACTCGTGTGGTCGATATCTCTGATCTACTCTTTATAAATCGATTCTTGCTAGTTTATAGGAAGGCTATGAACCCTACTACTATAGAAGCAAGCGTGCGTGCGTGGGTGGCGAGGAATAAAATGAGTTTCTCCTTATTTTCTTCGTTAGTTTTGAATTTGGGGAATTTGATTCACTTTTCTTTAGAATTTTTTTTCAGTGATGGAATATAGTTTGCCTAACTAATATTGCAGGTTTACGTTTTTTTAACTGGCTTTCGTAATTAAAATTTAGGAAAAAGTTTACAGAAGTGAACAGTAAAAAGAAATAAAAAACACAAAGATTGCAGCAGGTAAATTAAGAACACAATAGACAGAGAAAGATGGAAGAGGTCACAAAGTGAAGAAATCGCTCTGGAAGGTAAATTATGTTGAAGATCAAGGATTCACCAAAGAAGCTCCAATAGTCAAACCACAGTTCTGCAGAGCTGTTGATTTATCCTTTGCAAGCTTAATCTCATCATGCACAATCAGTGGGAGGTAGAGAGGGGGAAAGGGGCAGCTGCCCCATATGAATTATTGAAATAATTTTATTTTCATTACTTTTTTGAAAATATTATGATTAAGTTTTAAGATCCCTTCTAATGCCTCTAGTGAAACCTTTGCTTTGGCTCCCAAAAATTTTGAACTTTTTTTATATAGAGATAGACCCTCAAATAATTAAAAAATATATTTTCTTCACCTCTTTTAATCTTGATGCTGAGACAAGACCGGGCAATGGATTGAACCTTCAATAGCCTGCGAAATAGCCATGAAATGGAACAGTTTTTTACATTCAAACTCCAAAAAGATTCCTTAGATATAGATCTAATCATTTATGCTTATACAACTCCGTCATAGTGTATGTGCTCCTCATTATATACTATATATATTGTAATTTTTGGGCATGGAGTTTAGCTATGTGGTGGCAGAGGCTACCTTGAGTTTTAGAAAATTATAACCTAGAGAAAAAGTTATTTTTTAAAGGCTATATTATCTTATAATTTTTTCTTTTCGAAAAAGATAATGACCGCAAATCTGTGTTTAGGCTGTTTGGGCTCAAGGCCGGTCATGTGTGGTTGACTCACATCAGAATACATTGATTTTTCATGAGTACCTTAATGCTTTTTTTCACATTATTTGTTTTTATCATCTGCTACATAAGTCAGATCTTAATGTTGGAATTGTGTCTAACTGTCTTTTTGTTGCGAGTCATATAAATCAAAAGATGACTTGTTCTTTGCTTATCCATATAAAAAGTATAGTTTAAAAAGTGAATTAGTATACAATTTATAGTGTTTATAAGTAATATAATATTGGTCAACAAAACAAATTTGTACCATAGATAACATATTTCAATAATAAATACTATACTTTTCAGAGTATGCCACCTATCCAATGTGGCTTATCAAACTCTTAAGGGGTAAAGAAAGATCCCCACAATGAGTTTCACTTAACTATAAGTGGCTATGTCGTTACGGTCGAACATAATGAGTCTGCTAGGTTTGGTTCACTGTCTAAATTGGACCTTTTTTGGTTCAACAACTTGTTCTGCTCCAGTTACTGTATTTACTTCAAGGACTAAAGTTTTATCTAAGTTGAAATGGCTATAAACCGAATTTCACGGCACATTTGATTTTAGACATTAATCATCATTGCGAGTTTTTTTGTTTTTAAAACACTCACACCTCGAGGTTCCTAGTGTATTTTGAAGGTTCAACATGTAAGCTGGACCTTGTGAATTCTGGATTCGTTTTTTCTGATCAAAATGACAGTTTGAAACCAATCAATCCATGGAGCCAAGATAGCATCGCGTATTTGGTTATTGGGCCATTAAAAACTGTCATGCTTGAAAGTGATAGAAAGAATCACAAACTAAACAAATCCTCCTCAGTTGCTATTATATGATATATAGTATAAATTTTATAAATTAATAAATATAGTACTATAATATTTTATTAATTTATTAGTTTTACAAATTTTTATTTATATATTTAAAAAAAATATTTTATAATATTATATTCTGATTAAAGTTTATAGATTTGAATCCCATTTATTTCTATTGCATTATTTGTTATATTTTATGTAACTGAATACTTATTATAGAGTACAAATGCATTTTATATGTAATTTTAATAAAATAATTCTAAAATATTTAAAAATAACATTAAGATAAAATCTATTTTGAATAAAATAAATAAAAATATATTTTGTTTATGTTTATATAAAATATTAGTTATTAGTTTACAGTTTTAATAGAATGACATATTTACCTGAGTTTGTTAAAATATTTTCATTCTATTGTTTTAGCAATTTATATTGTTTTGCACTGATCCAATTTAAATCAGATAAAATTATTAATTTATTAACTTATCAAATATTAGTTTATAAATTTCTCACTATATATTTTTATCTAAAAGCACCTATGATGATGATCATGATGATGATATTTGAGGTCGTCTATTAAAAGAAGAACCAAGTAGCATTTTCAAATACATTAAAGTAGTCCACTAAAAAGATTTTCTATAAGATTCATCAGTCGTGGAATGTCTTTATTCTATAATAAAAGGAAGAATATCCAATTTCTCTAAGTATGTTTTATACAAACGACAACTTGTTTTATGCTTTATTAATTCCAGGTAAAACCACATATATATTAAAAATAAAAAATACAGTAAGAGCCAGGCCATCACGACTTGGGCCGGCCCAACTTCTCTGAGTCGGCAACACTCTCACTCCTTTATAACTAATCCTCAACGAACTTTTCTCATCTCACCCGATGACTTTCCACTTATTTACCAAAAAACCAACCATCGAGCCTGAAACTCGCCGTCCTCCGCCGCACACCCCCTCCTCCGGGGAAGTGCGTCGCCTCCACGTCCCGCCGTCTACTTCTCTCTCGAAGCAGCACTCATGGTCGCCGGATCTCATCCGCGAGGAAGCTTGGTCAAAGCGCCGTGATACCTCCCGCAACCGCCGCCGCGGGAAGAGCTTGACGGACGACGATCTCGACGAACTCAAAGCAAGTATCGAACTCGGGTTCGGGTTCGGATCACCGGAAGTCACCGATCCGAGATTGTCCAACACGCTTCCCGCTTTGGAACTCTACTTCGCCGTTCAGAAAAGCTACAACGACGCAGTTTCTAACAAAACGTCGTCGTCTTCGCTCTCCGACGGAGATACAAGCCCCGCCACGTTATACAGAACCAGTATGTATAAACCTCCCTCTCTCTATATATATATATATATAAATTAATAGACAATTTGTTGTTTTAATAAGTCTTTTGAGTAGGCGATGATCCGCAGAGGGTGAAGACGAAGCTGAAGCAGTGGGCGAGAGTGGTGGCGTGCACCGTGAACCAATCGCCACCGAGATGAAAACTAACGGCGTTAATAATTAACGGCTGTTTGAAAAGGCCAAACAGACGTGGAGCCCATGCATTATCATATTGTAATATTACACACACTGTAGTAAATTACCAAATTTTTATTTTTGGACCCAACTTGTCTGTATATTACATTATTGCTCATTATACAATGAC
The DNA here is from genome assembly GCA_905132885.1 of Moricandia moricandioides. Classification (NCBI taxonomy): domain Eukaryota; kingdom Viridiplantae; phylum Streptophyta; class Magnoliopsida; order Brassicales; family Brassicaceae; genus Moricandia; species Moricandia moricandioides. The sequence goes on along the minus strand of CAJHQQ010000199.1, from coordinate 66,982 downwards.
CTGGTTGATTGCTTTTATGTTCTGTTAGTATGTGATATATGATTTTATATTAGACCAACGCAACAGAGTTTGCAAAAGTATTTTCTTTGATTTTGTGGTGTTGACTTTTTCCAGTGTCTTATGATTATGAATAGCAATGCATTATGCATGCTCGAATCCTAGTAATAACTAGTGATATGAATATTAGCCACAAGGCATGAAATGATGAATTTTACGAGAACTTGTAAAAATCCATATTTAGAAAGAAAAATTGTTTAAAAAAGATAATTTTTTCATTTTTGTGTATTATTGAATGACAAACTGTAAACTTTTATAGAAAAATAATTATGTTTCCTGAAGTTCTATTGATCAAAATTGTAAGAAATAATTAATTACAAAAAATTGTATTAACAATCAAAATTTAATATTTGTAATTTTTTAAATATAGATCTTTCCTAAATAGAGAGAATAATATAAATAGGGTGTATGTGCATCGGTCTTATGCAATGTTCTAAAAATCAGTTTAGACGGCGCCTATATCCTTGTCTAGACGGCAATTTGGTCATATCCAAAACGATTTTTCTAAAATCCGATTTGTACTTATTTGTACGATTCAAATCGTATAAATCAAATCGATTTAAACTATTCGAAATCTGTTAAAATTGATCCAAATTAGTCTAAATATGCTAATTTAAGCAATAATATTAGTATAGATCCACAAATTTGTTTAATTTCTTTTGTTTTACATATCTAAATTTGATAATTTATAACAATAATTTTATATATTTATTTTAAACTAAAATATTTCATATAAACATCATATATATATATAATAAATTAATAATTCGTTAATGATTAGGCCTCGCCTATGTTCTGAATAACCTGCCTAGTCACTAATCTTATATAAAACGTCTAGTTACTACCTAACATTTCTTAAACATTGGTCTTATGCGCTGAGAAAATGGTCTCATAGCAAAAGATATGTATATATATACATTTTTAACGTAAACTGTTCTCGTTTAAAAAAATTCAGAAAAATAATACTCCATCTGTTTTATAAAGATATTTTTTTGGTGTTTTCACACATATTAAGAAAACAAATTAAATCACTATAATAAATGTATTGTTTTCAGTAATTTTCAATTGTCAATAACTTTTAACCAATAATAACTCAATAAAGTTAATTAATTTTTTTGAAGTCTAATTATCATAGAAAACATAAAATATCTATTTTTATGAAACAATTTTTATCTAGAATATTTATATTACTGAAACGAAGGGAATATTTTTTAATCTTTGGTATAAATTCGAAATCACCTCAGCAGAATCTTATCAAGAATAATTGGTAAACCATGTGACTTCGATCATCTATTTTCACATAAAACATATGTACAACACAAATTCTTTGGTTATATTCTGAGATTAGATATAATATTTTTTGTTAACTAAAACATATATCCAAAAGTAAAAGAAAAACGTAATAAATAGATCGACTTATAAGCAATTTCTTTTGATGTGTTTTCTCACCAAAAATCATGGTGAAGTTTTTAGTGATTTAATATCCCCCTCAAGCTTAACCATGAAGACCTCCCTCATTATCTCACTATTCTAAAAGTGATTCATCAGATTTTGATGTTACAATCATTTGACAGCACAAGTGAATGTTTTTCGTTATCTTCACTTGTATATGCCATCTTGTCTTGAAAGGTTTGTGATATCATTTAGAAAATCAAGCTACATGTTTCGTGATATTTTTGAGACCATTTTGGTTGTACCTCATCTAATCGATCAAACATCTATTTATAAGGATAGATTGTTTAAAGTTTTGGCTTTTGAAACATAAATTGTTACAATCTCAACCAAGTCACCATTTAATCATAGTTAACGGTTACATGTTATATTGTGACCCGGAATGTCTTTGAATTCAAATATTCTTAAAGTTAGGTTTTTAAATCAATATATATATATATATATATATATATATATATGAATTAGGGTATAAGGTATATGGATTGGTTTGAAGAAAATACATACTATAACTATGAGATCCAATAGTATGATATGTAGTTGTACTATAACTATGAGATCCAATAGTATGATATGTAGTTGTTTTGAAAGGTCAAAACAAGACCCAGATTCTTGGTGTGCACTCGCAAAAATATGTTCTTGACGTTTACGAACCATAAGTCTTGATGATTTCAAGCCAGCTTTGATATTTATATAGTTACATCCAACACTAAAATAGCATGATTACTTATATTATGTTGTAACCATAATATTTAAATTTATGAAATGATGATTGTTATAGGCCTGAGACTTATTATCCGTGATCCAAATCCGATCCGAGATCCACTGTGGATACACTCTGAAAATAGGATATTCGGAAGGTAGAAATCTGGATCCGAATACTCTAAATTTTTTGGATATCAAAATCCGTCCCACTCCTAGATTGTCGTAGTGGTATTGGATGAGATAAGTTTCCTGGCTTCCAACTTAAAATCAATTGGCGATAAGTGGATTGGCCCAAGTCCCTTATATATTACTAAGTCCCTTACATCTTTCCAATGTGGGATCTTCTCTCCAACACCCTCCCTCGAGATAATGGTGGGTATAACCATTAATCTCGCATAATCCATCATACCCCCTCTGAAACAATGCTTTTTATTCTCTAGTAATCTCGAAGGAATTGAGCCTTCTTTGGACCATCAATTCATGGGATGATCGGGTCAGTGTCTGGGCCGGATTAATGGGTCAGGGTGTGGGCATGCTCTGATACCAAGATAAGTTTTCTGGGCTTCCAACTTAAAACCAATTGGCGATAAATGGATTGACTCAAGTCTCTTATATATTACTCAAGTCCCTTAAATCTTTCCAAAGTGGGATCTTCTCTCCAACAGGATGCACAAAATATTTTATAGATTTCTACAATAAATCCTAAATGTTGTGGAAACTAAAGTCATAAAAATAGATGTGGTTGAAAATCGATTTACATTATGCAGATTAAAATCATGGTATTTTTAATTATTTATAGTAGTAATTATTTTTTATATATAAAAGTAGTAGTTGATAACTAAAAAATCAGTTACTATTAAATAATATACAATCCGCTTGAAACGATAACAAACGGTGTTAACCTAATAGTTAATCATTAAATTATCGTCTATAATATCTTGTCTTGTTAATAGGTCTAACAACTTTATGTAAATTTTTAAAAGGATTCTCTTAAGTAATAGAGATCAAACAAGCAAAAGAAATTAGAAAGTTCAAAGAGATTTGCTGATTTGTAAAAAGAGTATAAGACAATGTTGATAAGAGACATATATGGAGAAAACATCGCAACTATGAATTGAATATTTCTCCCAAAACATAAACTCAAAACTAATCATATCAATGTTCCATATAATGAAACCTCAAACGAGTAAATGTGACAATCTATTTATCCAATGAGAAATACAAAAAAAGGACATCTCCTTATGAAGCCAAAGTGCTTATGTTATCTGACTTGTGTTCATATAATCTTAAACGGACATGGATAATGATAATGACAGAATCATATTGAAGGGGAAGTGGTTGTGGTGGAAGATGCAGAGGCAGATGCGTTGCTGTTACTACTCTGCTTAGCCACATAAATCTGCTTCACCTTTGTGTTGTTGTTATGGTAGCCTCTCTCTCTAGTCATGGCCTGGTTTCTGCTATGGAAGCCCGACCTCCTGTTATGCTGGTGTTGATGTTGATTGTGGTGGCTGGACCCACCAACATGCTGAGACTGTGTGTTCTTCTCCTGGGAGGATTGTTGCTGTGGTGGTGGCGGTGGCTTGAAGGCAGGACCAGCTGGATTGTGAGTGTTGTTGCTGTTGGGATCGGACAAGGTGGTGATAGGTTTTGGTTGTGAAGCAGAAGCGGTGGAACCGTAAGAGTTTGAGGAGTCCACTGCATCTGCCACTGTGGATGTTTGGGTGTTTGGATATCTGTTGGCGGGAGGAGGAAGCATGTTATTGTTGTTAAACTGAGATGGTGAGCCATCTACTGCTTCCTGCTGATTCTGGATTTGCATTGTTGGAGGACCCGGAAATGGCATATAAGGCCACCGTGCTCGAACAGGCATCTCCTGAGAAGAAGACTGACCACACCAATAAAAATAAATATGAAAATCCATGGATTCCACTACTTAAGCATTGCTGAGATGACTAAGAGAGAGATTGGATCAAATACCTGGAAAGGGGATGGTTCAAACATGGCAAGAGGAGAGGGCATAGCCAGGTGTTGAAGAGATGCAGGCACAACGTTACATTGCATGGGAGACACATTTGGATTGTTTACATCACTATCTCCTCCAACAGGAGAAGAAGATACCATAGGGTTGTGCTTCCAATCTGGTTGTTTCCCAGATGGGATGTAAGTTGTGCCCATGAAACTCAACCCTCCAAACTGTCCAACAGGTGCAAAGTGGTTATAAACAAACATGTGAGGAGGCCCCTGAACGCCAGGCATAGCACCAGGTGGGGTTAGGAAAGGACCAGTGAAACCGGCGGGAGCATAGAAGGAATCTACTCCCGAATGACCCTGCTGCTGCCACGTCGTAGGTGGACCGGAAACTGTCCCTGGACCTTTCTGAGACTGTGGTTGGTTTGCTCCAGAGTCATGGTGCGGGCCAAAAGCATAGATAGGTCCTCTTAACAGGGGGTTCATATCATAGAAGGGGAAATGAGGAGGGGCTTGAGGAAAGTGAGTGATCATTTGGTTTGAGTTGTGTGGGCTTGGCACTGGTGGCCACAGAGAGATTGGGGTGTCCACTGAAAGATCTGCTGGGAGAGAAACAATGAGAGACTCTTCAGCTTTTGATAGACTAGGCTGCGCCACAACAGTGCCTGCCAAAGAGTAAGAAATTATGTCAGACAACAAATAAACCATTTGGGAAAATGCATAAAGCCGACAGAAGTAAATAGTACCACTTGCTGCTCCACAATCCAAAGTTCCTCCATATATTTTTGTTTCAGCAGAACCAGTACTCCCACCGGTTTCATCACTAGTTATGGCTGCAACGGCAATCGCTGACGCAGCAGCTTCTGCTTCACAAATCTCCATGCCAGTGGATGATGGGGTTCTATCCTTTTCAAAGTATAAAGAACTATTGTTCTCACCACAAGGAGGAATAGCAGAGGAAGATGTAACTGCCCCTGATACAGAAGAAAAGAGAGGCATCATTTATATGCATAGAAGAGTCAGTCATAAGTGACAACCAGGTGTCTCTAAACCATCAGCTCACCAAATTGGATCTTGCCTTCTGCAAGCAATGACTTCATTGGGCTTGGAAAGGTATTGTTATTTGGCGCAACAGAGGTTGATTTAGCATTTGGCTCGCTGATTCGGTTGGCACCATTCTCAGCAGAAACACATGAAAGAAGAGATGCAGGTTTCATGGCTTCATCAAGCTGACTCTGAGTTAGGGCCATCACCTACATACCAAAAACAAAAAACAAAAGTTATTTGCATATGCATGGAACACAGTGATTTGAGAAACTAAACTACATTATTCAAAGGTAATTTCTCTTTGTTGAACAAGTCAATATCTGAGTCTGTAGCTCAAGGAAATATGAAAATTCATGAACATTAACATAAGACCTCCTCCCTCATCCATTTCCTTTTCAAGGGAGTAGTAGAGAAAGATCTGTTTTATGCTTCCATGAAGTACCTTAGTTAAGCTTATGCAAGTTAACGTTCTGACTCGGCTGCGTGCATACTAAATCAGAAACATTGAGTGAAGCAGCACACACAACTACATACAGGACTAAATCCTAAACCCTATATCAGAAGACCTTTAATGAAATCTCGAACAAATGATCTTAACTTACCGGCTGATCGGTGAGTTGGTTGCTCCAAGTCCCCACAGACGTTTGAATATTTTCCACAACCTTATTTTGGTTGCTGAATACAAAACTTGACGCTGGATTCTGCTCAGGTATATCTCTGTGAACACAAACGCATTTGATCAGGAATATCTCTGTGAACACAAAAAACTATCTTACATTTGATCAAGGATATCACCGTGAACACAAACGCATTTCAATTGATCAAATAGAGGAAAGTACCTGCTGCTCCCAGATTTTTCATCAGCATGCGAATCTGTTTTAGGAGAAGGTGTGCCAATTGGGGCTAACAGCTGTCTGTTGGAGACAGAATTAATCTGCTTAGTGTTTGCAACTCTGCCAGCTGGTGGACTTCTGTTGGACCTGGCTGCACCAGTACTGTTCTGCAATGTTGACCGAGGTCTTCGAGATGCCTGCAATAAAAGTATCGCTTCTAGTGAGAATTACCTCACAATAACAGCTCACAAGTAGAGTTTTAGATTGCAGCAGAACCTTTGACGCCAGGGACTTTTCCTTGATTTCTTTCTCTCTCTGTTCACGACGATCATTAAGCATTTGTCTTTTTGATCTTACTTCAATAAAATCATCATCATCATCACTAGGACCTTCAACTTTCTGTACAGCATTCAAACCAGACACGGAGCTATCTGAGGCTTGTTTCTGTGACTTGGACACAACATACTTCCTACTCGCGTTTTTTGTGGAATTTTGTGCCTTTCCATTCTCCTCGGAAGGCCAGTTTGATTCCCGAACCCTAAACTCAACCCTTTGACGTTGATATCTTCTATAACCACCAGAATCTGCCCGAGAAACCTCACCAGTGCCGCCAGAATTTCTACTAACTACTTGGCATCCTGATTGTCTATCAGCAAAATTTGATCTTCCATGACTCATTTTCCGAGAGGCTGATTCGGACTTACCAGAGAACTCTCCTTGCTTATGAGGTGGTGGCACAGCAACCTCAACACTCGCTGGAGAGATATTGGCATTTTTAAGTTTGTCCCCATCAGAAACATCCACTGGTCTCCTAAGAACACTCATCTGTGGGTTTGAGGCAGGGGCTGCTGCATTTCTAGCTACCAGATTAGCAGAGTTACCTTGACCAAGCAGGCCAGTCGCCATGGATCCAGGTGGTGGTGGCAGTACCCCTTGGGTTATTAGGGATGTATATCCTAGTTGACCAAACTGAATGAATGGTGACTGGGGCTGTTGGATGTGAGTAAGCGAGGAGCCAAATTGAGGATCAATAGGAAGAGGCATTTGGATGGAACCAATCTGTATGGCAGGGTAAGGAGAAGGTATCAGGGATGGACCCGAAAACAATCCAAACTGAAACTGAACACGCTCCTCCATCTGTGCTGAAGTAGAAGGTACTTGTGGTATACCTGTGTGCAGACCAATGCTGTAAGGTGGTGCCACAAGATGACTAGGAACGGTTGGGTAACTCGTTGAGTTTTGCACTGTGGTTTCAGTACCCTGAAAGCTCGTAGATGCATTATCAGAAATGTCAACAGGTTTGGCGGCTTGTTCATCACAGCTTGTCTCAACAGAAGGTCTTTCACCATCTAGAAAAGTGACAGGGTTTTGAGGAAGTGGAAATGCTTCTTTCTGTTGACATTTTTCTAAGTCATCACTGGGTATTTCAACCTCGACTCCTTCGTTAAAGCCCAAGACTAGGTTAGAGTCTTTCTCTTGGAGATGCAACTCTTCCAACTCTTGGGTAAGATCAATGTTCTCATCAACCCCGTGTACTTTATCCTCCTCCTGGTATCCATCTTCATCTTCGTCGTATTCTTCTTGTTCCTGAACCCGTTCATTGTTGTCAAGAGTCCACTCTTCATTATCCCAACAAGATACAGGGCATGTAGGAGTCATCAAACTATCCTTTCCAGCATCTAGTAAACTACCACCGTCTCCCTTTCTGGAAGATACCAACACAGATGAATTTCCTGATTCATCCAAATCATCATGAGAGATATGAACAAGGGAATCAGGTGTGCTGGTGATAGAAAGTGAAGACTGAGAGTCACATCTTCCAGTCAGCTTGCTATCGAAACGATGATCATCCATACCAGTTCCTGACATGACATGATGATCTTGAAGATCCCCAATATAACTGGCTAGAACAGTCGAGTTAAGCCCATCTGTATGACTGTTGTACTTCATCCCTCCAACAGAAGTTGAGGGGCCAGGATGCTCAACCTCGCTTCTGAAGGGTAACTTCTGCCTAGACTCCTGCGGAGGAGGAAGCACACGTGGCTGCCTAACTGAATACTTTGGTCTTCCAAAAGGGTAATAATCATCCTCCTCATGATTCGGATACAACTTTTCAGGATAAGCGCATGGACCACGGCGTCCACGACTCTGGTTTTGTCCCCATCCGGGATTACCATATTGCTGCTCTCCAAAACTTTCACGAGGTTCTGGTTCCATCCCATAATTTCTACCATAGGACCTTCCATCTCCAGGAGTTCTCCAACTCTGATCAACTGACTGCTCGGGAAATCCAGGTTTGAAGTAGGAGTTGGAACTACTGATATATCCAGTTGTCCCAAAGAACTCCTTGGGAAAACCTTCACCTACATCTCTCTGAGGGTTATGTGGAACATTCTCAATATTTTGTGGAATAAACCTTGAATTGCCTCCCCCACTCTCAATATCCTCCTTTCTCCAAAAGGGCTTATGTCTATCCTGGAATCCAAAAGAACCATCTCTAGAAACTGATGATGTAGTAATTCTATCCACCATCCTTTCACTGTCTTCCCAGTCAACATCTGAAGACTCTTTTTCCTTAACAACATCTAAGAATTTATCCTCTGAAGAGTTGCTGCAACCTTTGGCAGCTTCAGCTTGTCTCCTGGAGATCTTTTCTTCCAACTCGAGAAGCTTTTGCTTCGCAGCCTGCTTCCTCCTTTCTTCCTCCATGATCAACTTATGTTTCTCCTCTTCTTTTGACTTTCTCAACTCTTCTGCCCTCCTTGCAGCCTCTAACCTCTCCTGCTCATTTCTAACAGCAGCTTCTCTGGCCTCTTCTTCTAATCTGTTCTGCTGCTCATCTTGTTCGCGAGCCAGCCGCAATCTCTCTTCTTCTTCTGTTCGAACTAGTTCAATCACCCTTTCCTGTTCCTCAATGATTCTCCGGCGTTCCTCTTCCTGCATCTTTTGAACTCGCTCAAGCTCAGCCTCAAATGACTCTCGGACAGGATCATGAAACTCTGTCTGCTTCAAAGCCTCTTTCTTCTTCTTAGCAACACCAAGTACTGGGAATGGATCATGAACATCGAAACCAGAGTCGCCAAAATGATCTTCCACATGAGGTTTGTCATTCTTGAATAAGGGGCGTTTATCCCTGTTCTGATGATCAATTCCATAGGTTGTCCTGTTGCCGGAGTTATCGATATTATTATTATTCCATGGTTGCCTTCCTCCATGCTGATATGGAGCCTCTCTAGCTCCAGAGTTATTCCAAACATTTTCTCTTGATCCTGACAAGACATAGTTACCTTTCTTAAGACCTTCTCTGCCTCTACTAGACGGCCTTGCTCCATAAATACCTCTATTATTATTACTATTAGCAACTTCAGGTGAGGAGACTCTCCAAGCATTGGCCTCCCTTACTACAGGTTCATTCTTTGAATAGCCATAATCCCTATCTCGATCTCTGAAGCCATGACTAGTGTCACGCTCATCATCAGCCCAATCAGACCGTGGGTTCAACCGAACAATAGGCAATGGCCCTGGAAGGTAATCCTTTTTCTTCACCTGTTGCAAACCATCTGAAAAACTAGGCCTCTCGCTGAACTCTTCATTACCAAGCCGGTTCTGAGGTCTAACATCTACAACAAGTGAACTAGTGCCCATACCAAGAACACCTCTGGTCTCTTTGGAAAACTCTTCTCGCTTCTGTTTCTGATTCTGATTCTGATTCTGATTCAGACCATCCTTATGTTTCTGCTCAGAGACAGAAGCTGAAGGAAGAGAGGCCTTAAGCGACGGGAAATCTTCACCTCTCAAAGTCGAAACTTTCTCAACAGAACGTACCACCAAAGGCTCATCAACAACACGATCACCAGCAGGCTTACTCCATCCCATACCGGAGGAAGCTGGTCTAGCTCCACTCCCAGAGACTCCACCTCCTGAAAGAAAGCTGGAACCAGATGAATCAACACGCTCATGCTCCTTACGGAGTGAAGGAAGGTTCAAGGGGGGTGGAACAGATAGCTTCTGCCCAGCATTTTGCGAGCTTCTTGGCCGTGAAAGAACCACCATACTTCCTCCACCACCGACTCTTCCATAAGGAGACTTGTTGTTGTTCAGGTACTTGTTGTTCCCTTGTCCATGATTGGCCATATCCCGCTTCCGCCGATCACTGAACATCGCTCATAAAATCTGATTCTATTCGCCTCAGATCTACAACACAACAATCGAATAATCAACAACATATACAATCAAGTTAATCAGATTCGATTTGGAGGAGGAAGAAGAACAAACCAGATCGATCATGCGATTCGTTTCGCTCCACTTTGTGAATAGATCAGAATTTTGAGGCGAAGTTGTGATTCGCAGGCGACGGTAGGTTTTTGGGGTGAGAGAAGAAAAGAGAGAGAGAGAGAGAGAGAGACCAGACCCCCTCACGTTTATGTTTGTTTATGAGACACTGCTTGTTGTTTTTTTTGTCTACTTCCAAACCGGTACACAGTTTTGTTTTCTCTTAAACTCATTGTCCGAATCTTAGCTTAAGTCAAAAAGTATCTACTATATATTTCAAGAGGGAAAATCACACTATCTTGCACTCCAGATAAAAATTACAATCAAATCAACATATTATTATTATTTACATTGTTGCATTACATTTTATTTTCATAATATGGATCCACAAATGTGCACAGATTTTTATTTAACATTTTATTTTTAATTTATTAAATTAAAATTTTAAGAACCTTAATTAATTTTTAAAACTAATAAATTCTATAATGTATTTATTTTAAGTTATTAATATTATTATTTATTTTAGAGAGAGAATTCTCTTGTAACATCCCGAGTTGTGATATGTGGAAAGGCTTAAGAGAATTGATTTGACTACCTATGTCACCAAAGTTGATTTACTTTTTCCGTCACACATCCGTTTAGAACTCCAGGGTTAAACGTGTTTATACTGGAGTAGTGAAAGGATGGGTGACCTATCGGGAAGTGATTCGCGATACCGTGCGAGTGAGGCCAAAACACGGGGAAAGGTCGGGTGGTGATTGCAGGGTCAGTAAACAATGATTTCGAACCTTGAAAAATTAACACACCGGCCGTTGGAACGAGATGGGGCCCACGGGCCAAGAGAGCGGGCGTGGGTGGCCCATTAGCCGTGGACGGTCGGGGCGTTACATCTCTCTTCACACATCAAAATCTTTGAGAGAGAGTTGAGCTTTGTTTTTTGTGTAATAATATGTATCTTCGATCTATGAATATTGTTTTATTTTCGTGAGCGGATTTTCTGTTTTGCGTAGACGAATTTTGTTTGTAACTATATCAGCTTAATCGGGGTAAAACTTCTTGATGTTTTTTCTTTTATCTTCGATTATAGTTGATTAAATAAATTTCCAGCTCTTTCCTTCATGTTCGATGTAAAATCTTGTTTGATATCGTGTGATGATTGTTATTCTCTGGTCATTCTCAAGCCTAATTTCAGGAAGAATCAATCTTTACCCCTAAAAAGAATTTTGCCTTGTGCTACTCAATTTCATTACTGCTATATGTTAATTAACAGTGTATCCAAGTAAAACTGATAGTAAATATGAATAAAAATGGTTTTTGTTTATCTGGTTCAATTTACTTATAAGTGTTATATTAGTTGTACAGTTTATATGTTACAATATAAAGCAAAAAGAAAAAAAAAACAATTTATGATATATTCCTTTTTATTATAATTTGCAAATGTTGTTTTTGTAAATTGTTTTTGAAGTGTTGATTTGGTTATAGCTGCTTAACCAATCAACAATTATATTTTTGAAACTCCACTCATTAATTAGAAGGTTCATAAATTAATGAGTTTCAAAAATTAATCGGTTTACTCCATTCAGTTTGGGTCAAAATTCATTGACTAAATATTAATACATTCAACAAATTTGATGAAAAAAACCTCAATGAAAGTGAAAACTAAAATTTTAATTAAAGTTCTCCTTTCATCACCAATTTGGTGTAATCTTGAAACAATATAGTTACATCTCTGCTAAGCTGCATTTGTTCGATTTTTAAGTGTTTCGCTTGCCATAAGATCTCCATTATCTTGTAATGAATTTTAACCTGGAGGAAGTTATATGTATATATGTTCATGTCGTCGTTAGAGATCTGTCTATCAAGTTGAGAAAGAAGAGGATGTGGTTTTGTTTAATCTTTAATCATCTTGGGTTATTTTGAAGATATAAATTAAGACTGGTCACTTGAGTTTTTATTTTCCGTTTTGTATATGTATCTTCATACTCAACTTTGTAAACTTGATCCGGTGCGTGACTATTTTTTCTTTATTAAAACTAATTTGCACACATGACACTACAAAACTCAATGTTCTCGTTGATAACTCTAAATAGTAAACAATTTGATTCCAGTTAGTTTGTATCAACGTCATAAAACAATTAGTGATTTGTGTATCCTCTCAATTTGCTCCCAAATAAACACTGATCTGTTATATATGTGTGGTTGATCTAAATAAAAACACTAATAATCTGTCATGTGATTCAAATTAAACATGATAAGTTATGAAATAGACAAGAAAGCAAAATACATGTGCAAATTTAGTTACAGATTTGTCAAAACACTTTTTCAGAAATAAACCCTAATCTTTGAAATCTTTCGTTCATGGTCATCGTCTTCAAAGCAAGACCCATCACTTCAATGATTTGCAAGAGTGTCCTTCAAGTGAGCCAAAACGGATCTCGACTCAGACCGGATTTTAGGGTTACCGTTGGAGGCTAGGAACTGAAGAGCGCGCAAGGCGTTTGTTTTGGTGATAACACGAGGAGTCAAAGTCAAGCTTCGCATCATTCTCAAAACGTGGACGCATCGTATTGCTTCGGGAGAGACGGTGTGGTTTCCTTTGTGGCTTGCCACATGTGCAGCTCGTGTGGCTATGCGAATGAGTGCTTCAAAGTCTTTACTTCTCACAGTTCTTGTTTTTCTGTTTTGTCTCTTGACATCTTTTGTAAGATGAGGAGGTAGATCATCGGACCAAGCCATGGGGTTTTGTGAGAAAAGGCAACAAGAGATAGATAGATAGAGGTTGAGGAGGAGATTGATGTGAGTAAGAGGATATTTCGATTTATTATATTGACGAAAGTTATATTACTAAGAGAAAAAGGATTTACTATTTTCCTTTTTTTTAATGTTCTTCTAAACAAATTCATGTAGCTTGGATGGCAAGTCTAGGAGCCCATTAGACTAATTATCCTGATTTATCATATATCGTTATAATGAGATTTACTATAAACTTCATCTTATGTTTTGGAACCTCACTCCTCTCTTTTGAGCACCATGATTCATTATATGTTAATTAATAGTGTATCCAAGTAAAATTGAATAGTAAATATGAATCAAAATATGGTTTTTGTTTATCTGGTTAATTTACTTATAAGTGTTATATTAGTTGTAAAGTTTATAGAGAAATTGCTAAGAATACCACAAGTTAAATATCAATTTTCAAAAATACCATCAATCAAAAATATATTAACATTTGGGTTTACACTTTAGTGATTATTGTTTATGGTTTAGTGTTAAATTGTAGGGTTTAGTTTTAAATTGTAGGGTTTAGTTTCTAAATGTTTTATAAATATTTTAAAAAATTAGTTTAGTCTATTTTCATCATAAATTTATGATATTTTTGAAAATTGTCATTCATTAATAATAAATTTGAAAATTTATATCAAATTTGGGGTAGAACTGAATTTTTTCCTAGTTTATATATTACAATATAAAGTAAAAAAAAACAATTTATGATATATTCTTTTTATTATAATTTGCAAATATTATTTTTGTAAATTGTTTTTGAAGTGTTGATTTGGTTATAGCTGCTTAACCAATCAAAAACTATATTTTTGAAATTCCACTCATTAATTAGAGGGAAAATTGGAAAAATAGGACATTCTCATCTTGAGTTTGTCTCTTTAGGACTTTTGGAAGATTATTTAGGAAAATAAGATTCACATTCATTTTAATACCATAATATCCTTCAATTAACCAATTAAGAATTATAAATAATGAATTTTCATAATTCATTTAATATTAAAAATAAAAAAATATAAAAACATGTTTATCTTAATTGGAATTGTTGCTTCTTAATAAATAATAAATTTTCGTAATTTATTTAATATTAAAAAATTTTTTATTTTTTTTCTTATTATCTATAACCAAAATAAGAATCAACAATTCTTGTCTCTTTTTAACTCTTGCATTTGTGCTCCACCTTGTATATCTTTATGTTTAAGTAAACAATCTACAAAAACAAAATGATCCACAAAAACATATATATGTGTGGTGTTTAGAGACCATGTTGTATTGATAGAGAGGGGAGATGATTATGTTGATGAAGAAGAGAGAGACACCAAAAAAAAAAAAATTGTGGGAGAAGAAAAACGTGGGAGAAAAGATATTATGAGAGATTTAGAGTAGAATTAAGAAAGATATTAACGGAAATATGGAAGTTTTCATAACTTTCGTGATTTTGCTATAATATGTATCATACGTTAAACATAACACTGTAAAGTGAGTAGAAAGTTTATTCTTCCGTAGGCATAACATAAGGTAAAAGGCATAACAAGTTATGACACATAAACAAGAAAAGGTAAATCGTAGAGTTGTGGCTAGGCCTAGTTGTAGCTATAAGTTGTAATCAAGCTCGAGGTAGACTAACGACATCTTGCTATAATATAACCTAATGAATTCTAGCTAAGATAGAATATACAAGAAAGTTTTGTTTGTGTTATATACCTAGGATAGATCTATGTATAACACTTATTATTCGATTTATAGGCTAAGCATATAGCGAGAATTCGTATTCTATCCCTAGGTAGGACACCAAATAAAATATGTTTCCACTATTTTTTAAAAAGAATTTTAAACATATAAATCATTATACTTAAGTTTCTAAAAGTTTTCATATTTTTTAAAAATTTAGTTTGCTATTTTTCCATTACACAAGGGTAACACCTGTCTAAAAATGTCAAAAATATCAAAAGTTCTAAAGGGATAAACAAAAGTTGAAAGTGTCTCATTTTTCCAATCATCCCTTAATTAGAAGGTTCATATTAATGAGTTTCACAAATTAATCGGTTTACTCCATTCAGTTGGGTCAAAATTCCTTGACTAAATATTAATTCAACAAATTCGATGAAAAAGATATCAATGAAAGTGAAAATAAATTTTTAATTAAAAGTTTCTCCTTCCATCACCAATTTGGTATAATCTTGAAACAATGTAGTTACATCTCTCCTAATTAAGCTGCATTTGTTCGATTTTTAAGTGTTTCGCTTGCCATAAGATCTCCATTATCTTGTAATGAATTTTAACCTGGAGGAAGTTATATGTATATATATGTTCATGTCATCGTTAGAGATCTGTCTAACAAGTTGAGAAAGAAGAGGAGGTGGTTTGTTTAATCTTTAATCATCTTGGGTTATTTTGAAGATACAAATTAAGACTGGTGATTTGAGATTTTATTTTTCACTTTGTATCTGTATCTTCATACTCAACTTTGTAAACTTGATCCAGTGTTATTTATTAGTTCAAATATATATAGGCGGGAGTCATGCGTGACTATGTTTTCTATATTGAAACTCTAATTTGCACACATGACATTACAAAACTCAAGGTTCTCGTTGATAACTCTAAATAATAAACAATTTGATTCCAGTTTGTTTGTATCAACGTCATAAAACAATTAGTGATTTGTGCATCCTCTCGATTTGATCCCAAATAAACACTGGTCTGTTATGTGTGGTTGATCTTAAAAAAAAAACACTAATAATCTGTCATGTGATTCAAATCAAACATGATAATTTATGAAATAGACAAGAAAGCAAAATACATGTGCAAATTTAGTTACAGATTTGTCAAAACACTTTTTCAGAAATAAACCCTAATCTTTGAAACCTTTCGTCCATGGTCATCTTCTTCCAAGCAAGACCCATCTCTTCAATGATTTGCAAGAGTGTCCTTCAAGTGAGCCAAAACGGATCTCGACTCAGACCGGATTTTAGGGTTACCGTTGGTGGCTAGGAACTGAAGAGCGCGCAAGGCGTTTGTTTTGGTGATAACACGAGGAGTCAAAGTCAAGCTTCGCATCATTCTCAAAACTTGGACGCATCGTATTGCTTCGGGAGAGACGGTGTGGTTTCCTTTGTGGCTTGCCACATGTGCAGCTCGTGTGGCTATGCGAATGAGTGCTTCAAAGTCTTTACTTCTCACAGTTCTTGTTTTTCTGTTTTGTCTCTTGACATCTTTTGTAAGCTGAGGAGGAAGATCATCGGATGAAGCCATGAGTTTTGTGAGAAAAGGAAACAAGAGATAGATAGATAGAGGTTGAGGAGGAGATTGCTGTGAGTAAGAGGATATTTCGATTCATTATATTGACCAAAAGTTATATTACTAAGAGAAAAAGGATTTACTATTTTCCTTTTTTTTATGTTCTGCTAAACAAATTCATGTAGCTTGGATGGCAAGTCTAGAATCCCATTATCCTGATTATCCTGATTATGTAATTATCCTGATTTATCAATATATCGTTATAATGAGATTTACTATAAACTTCATCTTATGTTTTGGAACCTCACTCCTCTCTTTTGAGCACCATGATTCTTTATATGTTAATTAACAGTGTATCCAATTAAAACTGAATAGTAAATATGAATCAAAATATGGTTTTTGTTTATCTGGTTCAATTTACTTATAAGTGTTATATTAGTTGTAAAGTTTATAGAGAAATTGCTAAGAATACCACAAGTTAAGTACTTTTCAAAAATACCTTCAATCAAAAATATATTAACATTTGGGTTTACACTTTAGTGATTATTGTTTAGGGTTTAGTGTTAAATTGTAGGGTTTAGTTTCTAAATGTTTTATAAATATTTAGAAAAATTAGTTTAGTCTATTTTCATCATAAATTTAGGATATTTTGAAAATTGTCATTCATTAATGATAAATTTGAAAATTTGTATCAAACTTGTGGTAGAACTGAAATTTTTCTCAGTTTAAGTAAAAAACAATTTATGATATATTATTTTTATTATAATTTGCAAATATTATTTTGTAAATTGTTTTTGAAGTGTTGATTTGGTTATAGGTGCTAACCAATCAAAAATTATATTTTTGAAACTCCACTCATTAATTAGAGGAAAAAATTGGAAAAATAGGACATTCTCATCTTGAATTTTTTTTGTAGGACTTTTAGAAGATTATTTAGAAAAATAAGATTCACATTCATTTTAATACCATAATACCCTTCAATTAACCAATTAAGAATTATAAATAATGAATTTTCGTAATTCATTTAATATTAAAAAGAAAAAAGATAAAAACATGTTTTTATCTTAATTGGAATTGTTGCTTCTTAATAAATAATAAATTTTCGTAATTCATTTAATATTAAAAAATGTTTTTTTTTCTTCTCTTATTATCTATAACCAAAGTAAGAAGCAATAATTCTCGTTTTTTTTAACTCTTGCATTTGTGCTCCACCTTTTATAGCTTTATGTTTAAGTAAATGATCTACAAAAACAAAATGATCCACAAAAACATATATATGTGTGGTGTTTAGAGACCATGTTGTATTGATATAGAGGGGAGATGGTTATGTTGATGAATAAGAGAGAGACACAAAAAAACAAAGAAAAAAAGATTGTGGGAGAAAAGATACTATGAGAGATTTATGGTATATTGAGTGTAGATTTAGAAAATGTATTAACCGAAATATGGAAGTTTCCATAATTTTCATGATTTTGCTATAATATGTATCATACGTTAAACAGAACACTGTAAAGTGAGTGGAAAATTTATTCTTCCGTAGGCGTAACATAAGGTAAAAGGCATAACAAGTTATGACACATAAACAAGTAATTTAATTCTTAGAGTTGTGGCTATAAGTTGTAATCAAGCTCGAGGTAGACTAACGACATCTTGCTATAATATAACCTAACGAATTTTAGCTAAGATAGAATATACAAGAAAGTTTTGTTTGTGTTATATACCTAGGATAGATCTATGTATAACACTTAGTATCCGATTTATAGGCTAAGCATATAGCGAGAATTCGTAGGTAGCACATCAAATAAAATATGTTTCCACTATTTTTTTAAAAGAATTTTAAACATATAAATCGTTACTTAATTTTCTAATAGTTTTCATATTTTTTTATATTTTTAAAATTTAGTTTGCTATTTTTCCATTACACAAGGATAAAAATTGTCTTAAAATGTCAAAAATATCAAAAGTCCTAAAAGAATAAACAAAAGTTGAGAGTGTCCCATTTTTTTAATTCTCCCTTTTTTACTTAACAAAAAAACAAAATTTTTAATATTAGATAATTCCTTATACTAAAAAAATACACCGTCAAATATTATCCCTATATAAATGCAAACACACTTAACAATTAACAATTAACATCATAAACTTATAAAAAAAGTCCGAGTAAATAATCACATCAAAGAACGCTAATTAGTCTCTCCAATAATGGACGGCTTACCTAGGGATCTCGTGGACAAGATTCTCTTCAGGGTAGATCATAGATCTCTGGCGATGATGCGTTGCACAAATAGATCCCTCAAAACCCATATAAACGACCCGTATTTTGAATCCGAATATTCTTCACGGGTCGGATCCGATCTGCTGCATATCTCTACTTATGGCTCAAGATATCTCTACTGCAACCCTAACGGAAATTCTAGGTCACTCAAAATCAAAGGTACCTTAACGGTGAACCATATCTTGGGATCTTGCTCTGGCCTTCTTCTACTCTTCATTGACAATCATCTATGCGTCTTGAATCCACTTACCAAGAAGTTTCGATTCTTTAGTCAGTCTAGGTTAATGCGTTTCAGTGGGTTACTTAGCCCTGAAAACAAAAGGGACATCGGGTTCGCTGTTGATCAAGTTGATCGAACTACCAAGAGTTTCAAAGTCGTCCACATGGTCGATGTGGGAAGAACGTATAAGTTTGAGATCAACAGTGGAAACTCATGGAGACGTTTGGAAACGACTCTTGCTTGCCACTCAAGGCTAATGAAACCCCCTGTTTACGTAAACGGGTCTCTTCACTGGCTGAGAAACGACGGTAGTATTGTGGCTTTCAATCTCGAGACGGAGCAAGCACGTCTTATCCCGGTCACGTTCCCCCCGGGACTGAGTTTGAAAACGCTCTTTTATGCTGGCGATGATAATAGCATCACTTTGATATCGGCAACGGAGGAGGTTATTTACTTTTATGCCCTTGAGAATATCCTTAGCGACCGTCCACCCAAGTGGGTCCTCGTGAAGGAGATCCACAACGGAGTGATGGACAAAGAGAAGCTTTTTTATTGGAACGTTGTGGCTTGCAACGGCAAGTGTTTAGTGTTGTGTGGGTGTAGTAAAGCTTACGACCGAGTGGTTCATGTGTACCACTTGAGTTCGAACAAGTGGGTTGCCATGGGTTCGGTTCCGGGATGGTGCGATGCAAATCAGGATTTTTTTCAGTTTACACGGTCTGCCTCTTCTGTAGTGGGAGTTGATGAGATAATGGATTGTGGTAATCGACGTATCTCCTCTCTAAGCTCGATTATAGCACTGATTGATGGAAGCTCACCAGATAAAGTTGCAAATCAACTTAAGAAAATATTGGCCAACAAGAACAGAAGAGTGGTCTAAAAGAATTCTTACCAAAGTCAGGAACATGTTAGTGTCTTTTTGGTAATTTGGTTAATGTTCCTACTCTCTCTTTTTAGCTAATGTTATAATGTTTTGGTGACAAAATTTTAAAGTTATCATCGCTCAGTTTGCTTAAAATCACTCAACCAACCAAAAACTTCAACATAAAAATAGCCAACAATTGTTCAAATTTTCAACATGTAAAAGTTGTCATGTTTTCACAATATATGCTCCTTATGCTAGTTATAAATTATAACGGTGTACAGTGATTTCAAGTTTGAGTTATAAGGATGGGGAAGATAAAATCAAGAAGATTTTTTCTTTTTTCTTCCAATTCTCTTGTTAGAAGAGAATGGAACATACATCATTGAAATAGTGATTGTAAGTTCTCCTAGCCAAAATATCAGCACATTGGTTACCATTCATGTATAACATCTTTTCCAACACTCAATCATGTATATGTAGTAGTAGAACTTGAGAGCATCTTAACCCTAGCACCCCATTTTGGGGTGCTTATTTATTTTTATTTTTTTTTCATTTAAAAAAAAAAAATTAAAACTGACCAAACACGGACCGCCACGTGTCAGTGGGACCCGTAAACAGTGCAATAACTCGTGCTTAATTAGGCACTTTAAGAAGTGGTGCTTATGATTTTGGTGGGCCCACCCATTAAACACCCTTCTTAAGCATCCTTTAAGCACCCCTTTTAATGGTGCTCTCAGCAGATTGTATATATTATCGTATGACTCCATTCAACATAACACATAGCCAACGGTTGTTGAATTTTTCAACATAGTCCAAATCGTATTTTCATAATGCGTTTTCTTCTGCTAGCTATTATAATGTATAATTATTCCTTTTATTAGTTTAAATTAAAGTGAAATTACGTTACTTATGTTGAAACTCATCCATCCCTTATATTTTAGAGCATCTTTTTTTACCAACAATTAGCATCTTTGATCTTTCTATTTAAATTCACATCTCTACTATACGAGAAAGTTTTTCACAGAGATACTCTGAGTAAGAGCACTCATAGGGGAGTATATGTAAGTGGAATTCTCTAAAAATGTTTTAAGGCATCATTATCCCTAGAACCCCTAATGGGGTTCTTAAATTTTTTTTTTTCTACTGCTTAAAAAGAAAAGAAAAAAAAATAAAAAACGAACCAATCGCAGGCCGCCACGTGTCAGTGGGGCCCGCAAACAGTGTAAGAAACTCTCTAAAACTGGTTCTTATTTAGTAGTTTTTAGAAGCGGTTCTTGCACTGTTCATGGGCCCCGCATATCAGTGGGGTCCGCGAACAATGCAAGAACCCCTCCTAAAGACCCCGGATAATCATGCTCTTAAAGACAAATAATTTATTTTATTAAAACTAGAATACAAATATAAATTAACTATTACCTTAATGTCACTGAGAAACTAAGAGCATGATTATTCGGGATTCTTAGGAGGGGTTCTTGCACTGTTCGCGGGCCCCACTGACATGTGGGGGCCATGAACAGTGCAAGAACCGCTTCTAAAAACTACTAAATAAGGGCAGGATTAATGCAGGTCTCTTAACAAGGGGTTCTTATTTTTTAAGAGACCGTTTCTTAATTTTAACTAAGAAAACTTAAGAACCGTCTCTTAAATAAGAAACATAAGAGACGTCTCTTATCCGGAAAAATGTAAAAAAAAAAAAAAATTAAAAAGAGGACAAAAAAATTAAGAACCCCATCTTAAGAGACTCGGGTTAAAGATGGCCTAAGAACCGGTTTTAAAGAGTTTCTTACACTGTTTGTGGGCCCCACTGACACGTGGCGGCCCGCGATTGATTCGTTTTGTAATTTTTTTTCTTTTTTTTTAAACAACAAAAAAAAAATTAAGAACCCCATTAGGGGTTCTAGGGATAATGATGCCCTAACTGATCATAACTTTCATCATTTATTGTCTTGTTGAATTTAAACATACTTACCTAAATCTATTTCAGACTAATTATTATAAATAACAAATTTAATTAACTCTTCTTTTGCAACAATATACTCTCTTTCCTCTGTTTCATAATGATCTATGTTTTAAAAAAATATTGTTTCTAAAGAGATCTATATTCTACATTTTCAATGCAAATAATAATGATAAATTGTAGATTCCAAAAACATTAACTTGGTTTACTAAATTTTGATTGACTAAATGTTATGGAAAATAACTAATTACAAAAAAATAATGTATTTATAATCTAAAATTTATCATGTTTTTTTTAATATGTGTGAAAACTCTGAAGCTTGCATAATTATGAAATGGAGGGAGTATATTTTTTTATTCACTATTAGCAAGTTAATGTTTTCACTTTAAGTCTAGATCACTTAAGCCAAGGAGTATAAATGTATATTTACACCATTTAATAAATTTATTTTAGTCATTTTTCTTATTGAAAGTTATTTTGTGATAAAAAAAATTTAGGAATATCCTAAAGTATTTCTATTGTCGAAATCGTGTTTTCATAATGTATGCTTCTTATGCTAGTTATAACAGTGTATAAATTCCTTTTATTAGTTTAAGTTAAAATGATAATGGAGGAGAAGATAAAAAATCAAGAAGATCGCAATGATGATGCAACCTTTTGCTATGAGATATATTTAACATAATTTTGATAGGAAATAGATTAATTATATATAAGCTATACTTCGTATTCTTCTGCTCTTCCTGGCAGCTATTATTTTGTATTCATCTCTAAAAAGAAAATCTATGGAGGGTTCTTCCGATTTAAACGGTTGTGATTTTGTATGAACTATAAATAGAACACACAAACCATCCATAAATTCCCGATAGGCACCATCCTCTCCAATCTTTTGTTTATTCCTCTTTCTTGAAACCTAATTTTCTCTTCTTGGTTTCTTGAAATGCCTTCAAGCAAAGACCCCAACAGCCAGAAATTTACAAAACTAAAGAAAGTAGAAACTGATCCAGACCCCGACCTTTACGACATAACATACGTCGATGTATCTCCCTCCGACGCCTGCTCTTCTCCTTTGTCCAAATCACCATGGTCCGTACAAGTCGATCCCAACCTCATAGAGCCGCTGCCACATTCTTCTGCGTCAAAATCCACCGCGTCTTCGCACGCCAAAGAACCTAAAAACTACTCTCCCAACATTCTCATGGGATCTTTGGTACGTGAAGAAGGCCACATCTATTCTTTAGCCACCTCTGGCGATCTACTCTACACGGGATCTGACTCCAAGAACATTAGGGTTTGGAAGAACCACATAGAGTTCTCCACGTTCAAGTCTAACAGCGGGTTGGTTAAAGCTATTGTTCTTGCAGCGGACAAGATATTCACGGGACATCAAGACGGGAAGATCCGTGTCTGGAAAGTCTCGTCCAAAGACTCTAGCGTTTTCCGTCGCGTTGGTACCATGCCGCTTCTCCGAGACTACATCAGAAACTCCATCGCGTCTTCCTCTTACTTCGGTTTCACGAGACGGAACCGAACCAGCACGAGCTCGCAAGGGTTCAGACATCTTGACGCTGTCTCGTGTCTTGCCTTGAGCGAAGACAAGAGGCTGTTGTATTCCGGGTCGTGGGATAAAACGTTTAAAGTGTGGAGAGTCTCTGACTTGAGATGTTTGGAGTCGGTGAACGCTCATGACGACGCGGTGAACGCTGTTGTTGCCGGTTTTGATGGTTTGGTTTTCTCCGGTTCAGCGGATGGTTCGGTTAAGGTGTGGAGGAGAGAGGATCAAGCCAAGGAGACGAAACATTTCTTCTCCCAAACGTTATTAAAACAAGACTGCGCCGTGACGGCGATCGCGGTTGATCAAAGCGGGATGTTAGTTTACTGCGGTTCATCTGACGGAACCGTTAACTTTTGGGAACGTGACAATAACATGAAAAACGGCGGCGTTTTGAGAGGGCATAAGCTCGCCGTGCTCTGCCTCTTCGCGGCGGGGAATTTGCTGTTTAGTGGTTCGGCTGATCTAGGGATACGCGTTTGGAGGAGACCAGAACGCGGTGGAGGAAGAGAGCACGTGTGTGTTTCGGTTTTGACAGGACATGCAGGTCCGGTGAAGTGTTTGGCGGTGGAGAGAGATCAAGAATCGGTTTCAGGTGAGAGACGGTGGATTGTGTACAGTGGGAGTTTAGATAGGTCGGTGAAGATGTGGCGTGTGTCGGAGAATTCTCCGCCGGTGGAGTTTATGTCGGATTCTTCTAGTTGTCCTACGTTAACGGTGGCTCCTAGCTTCTCAGCTCAAGGGAGAATTAGCCACAAGAAATAGTTATGTTTTAGCAACACCAAATTATGTAAATCATTGATGTAGTCCCGGTAAGTCTTTAACCATTGTAATGTAGTACCGGTTTGTCTTTAACCGGAATTTTGTGAAGTACATTCTTAACAAACAACTTTCTGATATTTTTTTAAAAAAGGCTTTTGTACTTAAATTGCAGTGCTGAAAGATAAAATTACATTGGGCTATATGACTTTTGACATCATAGAGATTAAAATAAAGCTTGAGAAAAAAAAGATTGACAACCTCATCCGGAACTAGATTAACAACATTACTGTAACAACCTGTCCCGTGGAATCTATATTGACTCTACAGATAATCAACCATAACTCGTCACGTGTAAATTATCACTGATTTTCTACGTAGGTTATTGATTATCACTGATTTTCTCGAACCAAAGACCTCACCATTTAACAACTCTCTCAAAAGACAAATTGTTACCAGTTGATCTGTAGATTAATAATAACTAGTCATGTGGGAGGAGTTCTAAGCATTTAAAGAAAAAAATAACAAAATTAGAAAAGAAAATGATCAAAAGTTCTCATTTAAGTGTTTTTGAAAAACTATTAATATACTCACATGAAAGATGTCATTTAAGTGAGGGAAAATAAATGTTTTAACTGATTTTCTAAAAATGAAACATTAATAAGTGATTATAATATTATTTTTTCTTTTTTTTAGAAACTTTTATGGTCTTTAATGGTTGGAGGTGCTCTTAGGTTCGAGAAAAGGCAAGCGCACCAATAACCTATCTAGGAAGTTATTGAGAGCTTACAGGTGAGGGGTTAGGGTCGGTGCTCTGTAGAGCCAGCCTGGGTTCCACGGGGCATGTTGTTATCAATTGGTGACAACTTATCCCGTTGGAGGGTTGTGAAAGGGTGAGGTATTGGGTTCGAGGAATGCCAAACGCACCAACAACCTTGCTTGGCACCAATAACCTACATGGGGAGTCAGTGAGAGCTCACATGTGAGTGGTTGGAGTCGGTGCTCTACGAGACTATGAGCCTGAGTTCGCAAGACAGGTTATCACAATTAGTCTTTAAGCATCTGAACCAATTGAGGAAGGGATTATATCAGTTAATAGTTTGGTCTCCAAGACGACCTCTGCCTCGATAGCCACGTCTTTTGTGACCTCTAACCGTGGTCCATTGCATATCTTAGATTTTCTGAGATGGTTTTAACTGTTTTCCAGATTGTGATCGTTGGGCTGTTTCACATTCATTTAGATAACATGTGCAACCACCGGTGAAAGGAATTGTGGGTAAACTTTCAAAAGTGAGTGTTGGAATATCACTCGAAGCTTTGGGTTGAGTGTTGAAAAAACAATTCAGGTGGCTGTTGGAAATGTTGTCATTATTGCTTCATTGGTTGTTGGAGTACAAGGTTCTGACTCAGTAGTTGTAGTCATTGTTGGGCGAATCTCAACCAAAGATGAAGGTGAAATGGCTAGTGTTTGGCCATCAGACACTGATGTAGACTTTGAAGTAGCTAACTTTGTCTATCCAAAATAAAATTGTCGACATGATGTGAAAATAATCAATCAAGTGTTCTTGCATTTCTCAAGTTCGAATTAACCAATCACGTATATGTCTCACGTTCAAATCTCTAAACTATTACCTTAGTTCTAATTCTCAACTCATCAACAATGCACCATGTTAAAAGTTGCATTAGCTACCTGTATTCAGTGGCGGATGTAATTAAGAGGGTACGGGGGCACGTGCTTCCTACTAATTAAAAAAGAAATTTATATGTATATTGAACTAAATATAATTAGGCACATTACTATATTATATGTAGGGGTGGGACGGACCGGATATCCGGGGTGTTTTAGGATATCCGGATCCGGATCCGGATTCGCCGGATCCGTGATTTTAATATCCGGATCCGGATCCGCGTCTTCCGGGTATCCGGACTTCGGATATCCGCCCAGATATTGTGATACCCGCGGATACCCGGATTCGGATCCGGATCCGTAAAAATAATTAAAAAAAAAATAAAAAACATTTTAAAAATATAAAAAATCTAAAAATAAAACATAAATTAAATATTTATACAAAATTTATTACTATATATATGACATATAATATTAGTAAAATTTAAATATAATATTAAAAAAATATTTTATGTATAAATACTAATATATCAAATATAATTATTAATAAAATTAAAAATTTAATATATTTTAAAAACACGGATCCGGATCCGGATATCCGGACCTAAAAATTAAGATATCCGGATTTGGATCCGGTTTGGACGGATCCGAAATTTTACTATCCGGATTCGGATCCGGGCACTCCGGATATCCTATTTTCGGAGCGGATCCGGGACGGATCTCGGATCGAATCCGGATCCCGGATAATACGTCTCATGCCTAATTATATGTTTCTTTTGTAGCCCAACATCAAAATATAAGTTAGTTTTAGGAAGTCCAATCAAAAACTAAAGAAAAATAATTAAAAGTTTAAAGTTGACATAATTATTAGTTAGGTCTTTTTCATTGTCTTCTTTCTAATTACAAAAAAACGACAAAAAAATTGTGTCTAACAAGTTCAAGAGAAAAGGTATAAGGTAAAACTAAACGAAAAATTTGATTATGTGATTTAAGAATAAGAGATCGTAAGAACTTAGAAACTAAAGTATTTTGCTAACTTTTTTTAACAGATAACAATTCAATGGAAAAATATTTCAAGCCTAAAAGAAAATTTACATCTACGTCTGAAAATTCTGAAGATGATTTGCCTTCTCCAAAAAAAAGAATCTGGAGATGATTAGGAGAATTTACCTACTGATCCTGGAGATAGGAAAATGATAACCGAATATCCTTCAAATCAAAGAGACGAGGTAAGACGCAAATATCTTATGAGAGGTCCTTGTCAACCTCGTGGTCATGAATTTCCTAAAACATTGTTTCAAAGTAAATTGAGACGATTCAATCCCGCTTGGTTTGATCTCTATGGCGACTGGTTAGAATATAGTGTGAAAAAAAATAACAAATGAAGTAGTAGTGAAAAGATTCCAAAGTATGAAATCTCGTAGGATAAATTTGTAAGATATTTTTTTTAATTGTGAATTTTTTTTATTTAAATGAGTTAGTTATTAAAGGATTTTGTACTCCGTTTAATAATAGTTCTAGATCCGCCATGTATTGATCCATAACCTTTTTTTTATTTTATGGTAAATCTATGTTCATTAATTAATTATTTTATTTTTTAATACCATGATTTCATTAGTTGATCAAATCATTAAGCTCAATGGAGAATACAAGTTCTAAGGCCTTTTCTCTGCAACACGATCCGAGCATATACATTACCATTCCTTCTAGTTCTAGATAGTAGAAAATATCAAATTTAAAATTATGTAGCGTTGAATCTGAAATTTTGAAACCATAAACATTTATTAAATATTTTAAATAGATTTATATATACAATTTGTTGGTTTATTTCTATGTATATAACCCCAAAAAAAATTGAATACCAAAACCACCAATATTACACTAAACTGTGCTCAGATCAGACCCTCTTTCAAACTCACAATGTATTATATAAGACGAAATTTTCCTGTCACTTGTGATCAATTACATTAAATAGGGTTGCCTAAAAGAAAGTCAACAAGAAAATTTCAGTAAGGAAAATTATTTATACGCATACAATTATATTTTTTGACGAGTACATGTACAATTTCCTCATAAAATTAACAAAACTTAGCAAATAAATTGTACTTTTAAAATTAAATTTATAAGATGCTTTGAATATCGTGAGGATAGAGATTATATTGTTAGTGTTACAAAAAAAAAGAGAGATTATATTGTTAAATAAAATTAATTGTAATATATAGTAATTGGTATATATATTATCAACAAAGTCGTTGTAGTATAGTGGTAAGTATTCCCGCCTCTCACGCGGATGACCCGGGTTAGTCCCCGGCAACGGCGTATCGTTTTTAACATCTAATGCGAACTGGAGGCAGTGAATTAGAAAACTGGGTCGCGTAATTTAGCCCAATGACAATAAGCCCAACTTGTGGTAATTTTTCTTTCTTATTTTTCCGATTAGAATTATAAAAAAAATCAAGCGTGATAATTTTGAAGCACATGATTGATGTAATAAAGCTACGAGTTAGATATACAAAACAAAGTTATGTGATATTCAAACTGTCAAAACCATCCATAAACAACCACAAATGTTGTTGGCCTTTTTGTAATGATAAACATTGGAAACATGTTAGACCATGAAAAGAGTTTTTTGTTCGTTAAACAACCCAGTTTCAAATCGAACACATGAGGTTGCTTCTCATAGCTTCTTAACCAGTCAGAAGAGTTTATATGATATTATTTATATAAACTCTTCTTTGTCAAAAAGAAAACACCAATCTAGCGCCAAAGGCAAAGTGGTGAAGCATTATTAAATCATGTGAACTACGCACTAGCTGGTGGTGAAATTCTCAATGCTACTGGAAGTGTTTTTACAAGTGTTTTTGCTTCCATGCATGCATTATCGGACCTATATTTTGTGTCACACCCATTTGGCTGGCAAGAAAAGTTAACGTCAAAACTTATTAAATATTTTACAAATGTGTAAATAATGTTTTTAACTCAAATTATTTGCTTGATCATGTACACAAATGTGCATTAGATTGTTGTATATATTTAATGTTCTAAAAATTAATATGAATAAATCGGTTAGTAATGGATATACCAGTTGATTATTTTACCATTACAAGAAAGCAATTTTATAATTTTTTGAGTGAAGATAAAGCTAAAGATTACATTAGAAAAAGTCATTATTCTCCATAATTATTGGCTCAAACGATTTTCTCAACAGCTATCTAGTTCCATTTTGTTCAGCACAAATAAGATTAATTAAAAGTTTTTTGAAGACATGATTAGTCATCTCGACTGTCAATTAAAATATGTTAGAAAGGCTATGAAAATTTTTCTTGATTGTTAATTATAATATATATTGGGATGGAATGTTAGAGATTATATGCATTGGACGCTCGTAAATTTGTGATGGTTAATGTGGCTCCGAACGATTAACAAAACTCAATCAATCAGCCTAAGTATTAGCAGTGTGTTAATTTGGCATACAAGCTAGCTCTCCAGTATAATGCTCGTCTCAAAGATCTCTTGTTGGTGGAATTGCAAGATTGTCTAACAGACACGCACACTTCATTTAGGCCAATGTCTATAATCTAGTAGTCAAGGACCTCATTGTCAACTACAAAAAATATGGTAAGAATATATAGTAATGGCCCATGGGTTTTTAAAAACATCTAATGTGCAGTTTAATTGTAGTTTTTAAGTTTTCCCCTATAAAATGTTTACAAAAAAAATGTGATTTGTATGAGTTTTATTGATTAATGTGAAAATGATATAGGGTATAGGACGGCGAGTGAGGCGTGCTGTGGGACGGAAGGGAGATTGCCATGTGGACCAACGTTAAGCCTTTGTAAGGACCGGTCAAAGCATGTGTTTTGGGACCCGTACCATCCTAGTGAAGCTGCTAATCTTATCAATGTGACAAATTACTCTACGGTGACTCCAAATTCGTTACTCCCCCTTTAGTCTCCTCCACCTTAGTAACCTTTGAGAAATTTTAATATAAAAATGTACTTTCTGTTCCAACATTGTAAGATTCATCTTTGTTTTTGTTCCTCTTTGGTAATATATAGTTATATTATCGTTACAATCATACTACTAGAGTTGTTCATGTTTTGTTGTTTTAAAAGAAAAGATTAGATATTGTAGATATATGGTTTAATTTATTTTATGTACCAATTTATGATATGGTGGACACAATTACTTTTGTCTAGATGATATCTTTCAACTTTAGCCCTTACGTAATCTTGTTCTAATTTAATATAAGAACGAATCTATATTGAGCAACTCAGATTTATTTATTAAAGTAAATTAAAGAATGAACAAAGGGAATAGTCAGTTTTATACTTTTTTATAATTGGTAACTGAGGTTAAAGAAAAAAAAGTTATGGGATACGTGGGCTCTCAAGCGATCACATACAAAAAAAATAAAACATCCTCAAAAGTAGTTGAGAATAGGAATCAGAAAACAGAGAGGATCAAGGGAGGAAAAAGACAAGAATAAGGGAGAGGGTGTCAGGAGTATGATCTGAAAGGACCGGTCCGGACCAGAATACCGACAACGAAAGGACGGCTGCAATACAAAATAGGACACATCGTCTGCCCATATGGCACACCACAACACACAAACCACACCTCTCTGCTCTCTCTCTCTCTTCATTGTTTAGGGTGTGAAAGCGACTAGAGAGAGAGAGAGATATAAGTCGTTGATTTGGATGGTGGTTCATGTGTGGGTCATATCATCTTCCTCCGTCTGCGCGTGCTTATCCAACTCCTTCGACCCGACCCCAACAGCTTCACTCTTGTCTCTTTGACCGTTCTCTTTAAGATTCTTTTTATCTCTCTCTCTCTCTTGACGTTTTTTTTTTTTTGTAACTCATTTTCCCTTTTATATCCACATACAAAGACCAGACCAGTATGAAAACTTTACTTTAAAAAAAAAAAAAAACGTCGGATTTGTCATTTATCTCGTTCTATATTTTGTAGGATATTTTATTGACGCTCAGCTGCAAAGTTCGGTATTTTCTTATGAAAATTAAAATAGTTAAACGAGTATGATAATAATTTAATAGAGAAAGTGAAAAAAAAGAAGAAGATAAATAATAAGAAGTGAACGAGAAATGCGGAGACAGACAGAATGATGGGAAGGGTTGGGGACAAGGCGTGAGTGAATATTTATCCATCACCACATTTTCCTCTGATTGCGCTCTCCCGAATCAGATTCCCTCCCCCTCTCATTTTTATTTGTTAATTTTTTTTTGACATATTGAAATACTAATCTTGAAATTTTATATTCTTTTATACTGATTTTAATTTGAGTGATAGTCTTTTTAATTTAGAGGAAAAATGCGTACTCATTTGTCACACTAATACAAGATGATGTTGTGTCATAGTCTTGTTTTATTTGGAAAAGTTTGTGTTTGTTTTCGTATTTGTATTCTTTTTGCTTAAAAATTGTTTATTGTCCCATGTTTTAACTTTATATCTCATAATTCTTATATATATTCTGCATAGATTTGGTCCCGATGTAGGATTAATGTGGTCCT
Source organism: Moricandia moricandioides (assembly GCA_905132885.1). NCBI lineage: Eukaryota > Viridiplantae > Streptophyta > Magnoliopsida > Brassicales > Brassicaceae > Moricandia > Moricandia moricandioides. The sequence goes on along the minus strand of CAJHQQ010000199.1, from coordinate 35,850 downwards.
CTTGAACATTAATCAAACTCCTATACAGACGATTAGTCGACTAACACAGATTATGATTCAAGAAACGTCAAACTCTTATATCTATTCTATTAAAAGAGAAGTCATGACTTCTCATTCATGTGTGATTTTTTAATTTTTGGACTACCTACTAGAGTTGGTCACATTAACATAACTCACTCATTAATCAACTTAATTATATTACATAACTCACACTATTATATGACAACTATATTAGATATATCAACGTAATCCCATACCATAGCTTTTTCGTATCTAATATATTAACACCATTCCCTGTTCATATAAATATCATGCTCTGTCGACAAATGAGTCTCGTGGAAGCTCATCCTTGGCGTCCACAACGTGGTTTGCCTGAACGCGCGGTCACGGCGTTAAGAGCTTGGCTCTTTGAGCACTTTCTTCACCCGTAAGTTACTAATCTCATACATACCCTCTTTTTATGCATTAGGTGTATTACTATTACTCAAAACGAAAAATGCGAATATTATGACGATAGATAGGGGTTTGACGTTAGTAACAATTTACTAATAATCAAATAGTTACAAGTTAAGTGCCTTTTTAGTTAACTAATGATTGAGGAATCTAATAGTTTTAAATCAACTAAACATACCCTACTATAGTTTATTTGATTCTAAGCTTTCAACATTTGTTAATAATTTACAGACAGTCATTGACCATTTGGAGAAGATGAAGTTCGACCATATACGATAGGAAATTAATAATGACCAAAACATTAAATATATAGTACGATCTTATATCTAATATAATATAAGATCAAAACAATTATATTCTATGCCTATCATATACTATAGTTTATTTCATTGTAATCTTGCAACACACAGTCATTGACCATTTGGAGAAGATGAAGTTCGTGGTGTATACGATAGGAAATTAATAATGACCAAAACATTGAAAATATAGTACGATCGTATATCTAATATATAAGATCAAAACAATATCTACTGCTAAAACTATCTATTATATAAATTATAATCCGAAACCAGTGTACTAAATCAGCGTATATTCTACGAACTGAGATCTAGGCAGAATCAATATCACATATTTTTTTTCCCGTCACTTTCTCCTTCGATTACTATATATTCTGGGTTTCTATATATTTTGAAACAAAATCACGTATAAAGATCTATATTTATTCTAATTGATACGCATATAAAGAGAGAGAAAATGTGTCAATGTGCAATATAAATGGACATTGCTCTCCTTTACAGCGCGTGAGAGTGTGTTATACACACACTAAAACCAAATTTTATTCTATTTATAATATTAATAATATAGAATAGATCATTTAAACAGAAATTCAACCATATGGAAGAATACTATTTTTTTAGTTTTATTTATTGTAGCTTTTAATGCAGTTTGCCTAATATCTCAACTAAATAACATATTAATTTGTAAGAGGCATCTATAAATATAAGAATGATTGCCAATAAAGATTGCAATTCATGTAACTAATCAAAACTTCTTTATACACAATACAATGAATATCTAAATACATGGTCAGATTATATGTTAAAATGAACACCTGAATTATGTAGACATTGTACGATGGAAATGAGCATCTATTATACTGCATATCTTGTCAATATTATATAAAGAATAAAAATTACTATTCTATATAGGGTAACTATACGGTATAGTGTAGAGATGAAGAATAAGAGGAAGATGAAGAAAAAGAGAAAAGAAGAGGAGAAATGTAAACATGATGATTGTGATGAAAAAAAGAAGAAGAGAAGACGATGAAGATGAAAAGGAGATGAAAAGAATAAAAAGAAGATAAAAATGTTGTCATATATTATATTATATTGGTAAAATAGAATAGTATATTATATTATTTTCAAGCAAAACACAAAAATATATGTAAATACCATATATATATATGAAAGGAGGAATAACATAACATTTTTTTATATCTCTTTGTGATTTATATAATTTACAAATTAAATAATCATATAGATTTTGTATGTGTTATTCTATTTATCATGTTTCTATATAATAATATGCACATTTCTCTATTTCAACATTACATATGAGAATCAATCAAATATATATTCGTTTAAAAAAATTCAAAATATGTTATGCATTAAAAAAATCTGTATTTTTCATAAGTAAGTTTCAAAGTTAAATAAACATTTTTTGCTACTTAGAATAACTTAGATTAAAGAAAAGGAATTTGAGAAAGGTTATAATGACAATTAATATAGAAATATATAGAATAGTGATGGTTTTTTTTTCTATGGTTATTTTCTTAATTTATTTTTTTTAATGGTTATTGGCCCCAATTTCCTAAAATTTAATCGGGCTTAAAAAGTAAAAAAAAAAACGCTTGCGATGCTACTTATATTGTCTTAAATGAACATAAAGTAATCTCCAGCAAACACAATGTGCTATTTAGTAGGTGTTATAACCAAACAAACCTTGTAGACAATTTTAACATCTAAACTCAATCTTGATCCACACAACCGTGTGGGTTTTTTATTTCTATATTAAAATATTTTAGTTTATATAACAAAATTTACTAATACCTTAATATAATTTAGTGTTATATATTATGTAATTTTATAATAGCTATGTTTAAGTGGCTTATATATTATTACTATTAGTTTTATATTTTGTAACAAAAATTATTATAAAAATAATATTATGTTACAATATTATTACATACTTTTAAATTTATGGGGAGCAAATTAAACTGGACGATATAGTAGAGAAGAATTTTTTTGAGATACAACTAAAAAACACAATTTTTTTAAAGAGAAATTATAATACATTATACTTCACAATAATTTTGTAATTAAATAGTATTTGAGAAATACACTATAAGTTGGATAGAATATCTTCTTTCAATTTGAAATAGAAATCAATCTTTGTAACTAAATCTTTATAATTTTTTTTTTGAAATTAATCAGTTTAAATTGTTATTATCCTTGAATATTAAATTAAAATATTTTATATAATTTTATATTTTCGTATATATATCAAAAATAAAATAAATTTTAATTATAATTATAATTTATGATAAATAAAATTAAAAATAAATAGTTTTGGAAATAAAATTTAATTAATTCTGAAAATATTTTGTTAGAACTTTCTTATAAAATATATTTTTAATTCAGATAAAAAGATAAAATATTATAATTAATTCATTTAAAATTTGATAAAATTTAAAAGAATGATACAAATTCAAAAGATCACGGATACATTTAAATCTATAATTAAAATATTTTATATAATTTTAAATTTTCGTATATAAAAACAGTAGGCAACCGCGCGGGTGTTTGTTTTCATTTATATTTATACAAAACTTTTATTTATTTAAGATAGTATATATTGTAATAATCACATATATAATATGTCTATGAATTTGTTTCTTCTATAGATTTTTGTTTGTTTTATTTTTATAGTATCTACTCTATAAAACTCGTAAATTTATGTAAATTAGGTAAAATAGAAAATTATTTACATTTTAAAAGATATTGTAACATTTCACTTAATAATTAAACAATTTTTTTAATGAATTATCTAATTTTAAAATATAACATCGGTTATATAAAATAACCAATGTTAATTTTCATATTAAAATAAATTACTGCAAAATTATTTTTAAAAAATTATACTCATCTCATCTTAGATTATAATTATCAATAAAGTAACTAAACATTAATATTTATTTTTTGTTATTTTTATATATGAACTATCAAATATTAAACAAATAACATTGACATATATTAAAATAAACTACATATGAAGGTATAGTAACTAAAAATAAATTTGAAAGTAAATATTAATTTAAATATTACAAATTAAAATGTATTTGCATAAATAAAAAATTCTAATTTATTGAAAGTATGGTATATAATATATTATTTTTAATAATGTATATCATTTAAACGTGACAGTCATCTGATTGATCTATATACTTTACTAAGCCTAATGGGCCACTCACATTGCTATTGAATTCTTTTTAGCCTAACTACAGTTAAGCCCAAAAAAATTATAACCTAACCGACTTTTTTCCGGGAAAAGAACGTCAACATCAGGAGTCGGTATCTTCTTTATAACGTGTGGTTGATTTCTTCCTTCTGAACACATATAAACGACGCAATATGAAACTTTCACTGGGATCAATTACTGGAAAACAAGTGACTTTGTTTATTTATTTTAAATAATATAGATTTGTTAATAATCTGAATACCAAATATCGGGTTTCTAGTACCTGGTTAGTTGTCTTTGAAAAGATCTGATTTGTTTATCAAACCCCTGTAACATACAAGACGCCTTCGATCAGATGTGTCTTTATATACATCCTTTTGCTTGTACAGAAAAAAAAGCTTAAATTTTTTTTTTTTTGTAACTGAGTAGATCGGACTATGGTCTCTCTTTCTTAACAACTATTGAATTAAGATTTAATTTTGAATATATGGTGATTCCGTCGCTGATTTGTTGATTGGAATCAAAGAAGAGGATTGCAAACCTATTACTTTTTTTTTGTTTAATCGGTTTCTAAACAACAGATGTTGAGTTTGTATTAACAACAGTTAATGAGTTTGTGTACAAATAAATGCAGTATCTGCAACTTAGTTTTGCAACTAACTTGTTCTGTCTCTTGTGAAACCAAAATCCTAACCTTGGTAAGTTGTCACCGCAGATGCCGGTTATAGTTGATGGCCAGTGGAAAGTCTAAACAATGAAACACCATTGTTACTTGCGTTCGACATGAGCAGTTGATGTCTAGTGGAAAGTCTCGTACATGGGTAAGTTACTCAAAAAAATAAACCAAACTTCATTAATATATTTTCATTTGTTCTCATTAACTCAGACCAAGTTGATCAAACTTGGTTGACTGTTTATCATGTAATTGCAGTTCAACCATCTGCAGCAGAACTGACATGGATGAAGAAATTAGTAACGATCATTACACTATGGTATGTTGTGCATTCCCTTTGAAATGGAAGGGGCTCTGTTCTGCAACGATTGCTTATTGAGAACAATAAAATTTGTAACAGCCAGTATGTTCAATGAGATTGATTTTTACTGGTACTTTTAGAGATGGTGGCATAATTTGTTTTTTGGTCACAGGAAAGTTAAACCTGTTGGGTAACTGAAGAAAGTGTAATGGTAGTTCCCAGAAGCCAAATTTATGGACCATTTCTCTAGATTCACGAAAACTGCAGGTAAACTCTAAAAATAGTCATATTAATAGTGTTTTCAGAAGGATAAGAAGAATGTTGACTTGGAATTATTTCTTTCATATAGTTTAAACATCTAAATAGGTAGCAAAACATACGAACTTATTAAAAAAAAAACTCCAATCCATAAGTATAAAAAAAAAACAGCTTGACGAAATTCAGGTACCATAATAACCAATTATACTCTCCTGCAGAACTGAATATCGGTTGGAGTTTCTGAAAAAGAAAATACCAATGACGTTGTACAAACGTTTAAAAAAAAATCTTATCATTTTGTACTATACGTTAAGTAATTTTGTTGAATCACATACCTCATCATGCCTCCTTGGTTATAGATTATTGAAAACCTCTTTGAAAACAACATTGACGGTTTTATGCTGAGGTTTACCATCTTTGTCAACAATTAAAATTTTCAGTCCTTTCTTCGAGGTGACCCTAGAAATAGCTACGTAGAGCTGTCCGTGTGAAAAAACAGGCCTGGGTAGGAAGAGTCCAACTTCTGAGAGAGACTGCCCTTGACTTTTGTTTATTGTTATAGCAAAAGCAACAGCTAATGGCAATTGCCTTCGGCGCATTTTGAAAGGCAGTCTCGTATCAGATGGTGTAATCAACAATCTAGGAATATATACCGTCTTTCCAACATTAGATCCAGTGATAATCTTAGCCGCAACCATGAATTCCATCAGCTGAGTAATCTGTAACCTTGTTCCATTCATTAACCCTTCTGGAGGATCAACATTCCTGAGAAGCATAACTGGGCAACCAACTTTCAGGCGAAGTCTATGATTCGGCAATCCAGACACTTTAATATTGTTTAGAAAATCAGAGTCAAGTGCTTCATCATTCAAAGCTTTTGTATCGGTAGGATCGATACTATCTGCACTTAGATAAATCATTTCTTCACCTAAAAAATAGAACATAGAACGTAGTTAGTGTATATAAGAAATAGTGAATCGTGACTCTAAAATCAATCACAAAAAGGTGATAATATAGATTACCATCCAGCTTATCCAGCATGTAATCATTGATCATGTTTACATCCTCATTTGTTGGACATAAAATAGCTCTCTCCTGGAAAAAAATCAGCTTCTTTGTTTCCTTTTAATGAGGAAGGTTCTCCGTAGACTGCTTTGCTAATTGCCTCTATAGGTTCATCAGAATCAGTAATCAAAAACTCAGAGGGAATCTCGATCTCTGATACTCCATCACAACCCTCTCCAAGTGTTCCATCACCAACCCTTAAAATCCACTCAGAGAATTCCTTGAGATCATTAGACTCTTCAGCTGACAAACCACCAGATGATAATCGCAAGTTCTTAGTTAATTTAAGCACTTTACAATGCTCCCAGAGATACGAAGAATTCATAGAAGCCATAACGATTGCAGCTCTACTACCTCCATTTATTACTGGGAGCACTTGTCTGAAATCACCTCCAAAAACTACAACCTTTCCACCAAAAGGCTTCTCGCTCTGCTTCCCAATAATATCAGCTAAGCTTCTATCTAGTGCCTCAAACAATACTTACTCATCATAGGGGCTTCATCCCATATAATCAGTGATGCCTCTTTCACTAAATTAGCTTGATCTGATCCATGAGCCATAGTACATGAAGAAAACTCATCTGGATTAATTGGTATCCCAAACCTTGAATGAGCAGTCCTACCACCTTGTAACAACAAAGAAGCAATCCCACTCGATGCAACATTAAGAGCAATATCTCCTCGCGATCTAATAGCTGCAGATAGTAATCTCCAGAGAAAAGTTTTTCCACTGCCACCAAATCCAGACACAAAAAACATTCCACCTCTTTCCTCGTTAACAGCATCTAGGATCTCATCATATATTTTCCTTTGCTCATCAGTCATCTTTGGAATATCTCTGTCCAGAGTTTCTAACAATGCCTCACGATCATAGCTTCTTTCGTCTGATATCAACACATTTGAATCCGAACTACTTGTCTTTGGTAGCTGTGGCATAGAACGATATTTTTCCAAAGAACTCCCACAACGCTTCAGAATCTTTTCAATCTCCAGCAAAGCGAAGTTCTTTTTCTCATCGTCACTTAACAGTAGTTCTACAAGAAGAATTTATAAAAGTTAAAAAAAGTATGTAACATTTTGTTAGAAAAAAAATAAATAAGAAACAAAAATAGTGAAGTGAACGAACCTGGTCTATTGAAAGTTTTACGTCTGTGATGCTCAAAATCATCTGAAAGACATTCCCAAGTCTTCTCCCAAACATTCTCTGGGCTAGACAAACTGTTGTTCATGAGCATCCTAACAAACAATTGTCTTAGTTCACCTCCTGTCCTTTCATAGCTTCTCCTTAGAATATCATCAATGTACTCTTGATCATCATCTAACAATCCTCGAGCATAACATGCATCTTTGTAGGTTGGATAAACAACACCTTCAAATGTTTTGATGTCATCATAACTCGTAGGACCTCGCACGTAGTTCAACAACACACGAAGATAATAAGCATGTTCTTGATTACGTGGAGCATAGTTGATTCGACCAACACTGAATCCCCTTTTCCGTCTTTTGAACTTCTTCTCCTTCTTTGAATAGGTAAAGAAGTTAGGAATCTGGGCATAGGTGAGAGTTTTAGCCAGATCATCAACTTTACACAACTCAAACCATGCTAAAAACATTGTATTCTCAATGAGTTTACGACTGATCACTGTTTTCAGCTTGTCTTTTCCTTTAAAAATAACAGTATGTTTGCCTGGTAGATGGAAATTAAGCTTCTCAACTGCAGTAGACCTGTAATGAATAGGGAACTTAAAAATTCTCCATGATCCTTCACACGAAGATACATATCTACAACACCAAATAAAGCAGATTTAATCAGTTTTTATATCATTTATAGATTCAGATAAAATTTAGTTGTATAGTTAGAAAAAAAACCTGCAATCAAAGAAGTCTTTGAATTCATTTCGTTTTTTTTGGTCCACTTCTCTTTCTGGAATACCAAGCGCCTCTGCAACCATGTGATCTGGTGGTTCCACAACTACTGTCACACGATCACTTCCCTTATTAATGTACTTAAATAAGTACTTTATAGAACCAGATTGGTTGCACCACTCTACATTAATATGAGCTCGATAACGTAGAGATAATTTCTTGTTGTAAGGAATAACAAATCTGTTGTCACATTTCACCCCATTCTTCTCTACATAACGATCTGTATCTTCTCTTCTACGGTAAATGGGAAATCCTTCTTTACTCACTGTTGTTTTATCAGCAAATGATTTCGGATAAAGCTTTGAACATTTCCCATTTTCCATGCAAGGAGAGGTCATATTAGCAGCCCCACATGGTCCATGAATCATCATATCCTTAACAATATCGTACAACTCTGGTTCTTCAGACTTGTCAGGAATCTCAGCTGAAATAATCTTGTCAATATCATTTGTTGTGGGAAGCTTAGCAGTAGGATGCATAAATAAGAGAATGTGAGCATGTGGTAAACCACGTTTCTGAAACTCAATCGTGTACATCGCTGCAACAAAAGACAACAAACATTGTTTAGTAAATAGTTTAAAATATAAAAGCATATGATCAAGAAAAGTGAATATTTAACTCACATGCTACAGTCTTGCCAAGGAGATTCTTCTTAGTTAAATCATCCATCAATGAATCCAATTTCATTTTAAACATCCTGCAAATGATGTCTGATCTGTCCTCTGCCTTTAGCTTCCGGCTCTTAAGATGTCTTGTGATCTCTGGCCATTTAGGATTGCATGTAAAAGTGATGAAAAGATCTGGAAAACCAAAATGCTTACATATAGTCATTGCATCCAGATAGAGGTTTTTCATATATCTAGGACCACCAGTGAATGTAGCTGGTAAGAGAAACGAAGATCCTTGCTCGGCCATATCAATCTTGCCAGCATTTTCTGACTCTTTGATAGAGTCATAAGTATCAGAACGCAGAGTAGCCTGGTGAGTCCTCAGATAGCGAAGGCGGTTGGATTCTATAGTTGTGTAGCCATCAACAACAAACTGCTGAAACAACCTTTTTGAATTTAAGATAGTATGAGCCTCATTCTTTCGTTCATGCAAACGAAAGGCATAGAACTGCCTAATGCTGATATTTTCCTTTTTCAGTTTCTTTGTTGATTTAGTAACACCTTTCTTTATCCCAAGTCTGAAACCATCCTCTCCATGTACGAATAAAAGAGGATACTGAAGTGGAAGATATGAAGGATGTACCTCATCGATCCTTAGTAACTTGCCTGATTTCTGTTGAAGAACAATATCTCTTTTATCCATATCAAGATTAAAATCACCAGGAATCAGTGCATCAACTTCTGATGATGTTGGTTTATCATATGTTCTTCCATCTTTTGCTCTATCACTCACTATCCTCATATGAAAAGAGTCTTTAGGATTGATGGTGAAACGATCTTTTGCTGATCTGAACTGTTTAACGTAAGGGTTGGTCTCATTCAGCATCTTTATCAGAAGGTCGATGATCTCCTTCTTAAGTCCATCACTTTTTTTATAAGCGTTTGTTTGCCTCCCTTTGCTAAAAAAATAAAGAGAAAAAACAGATTAGATAAATAGACATACTGAACTTTGTACCAAAAAATTAAACAGAGAAAAATAATTACCTCAAAGCATTTGTTCGATTTTCAGTTTCATTTTCAGTGTCAACTATGTAAAGCTGTCCAAACTTAGCATCATTTCCATCTGGTGGTTGTAGACTACCAATTAAATGATAATTCTCACCTTGTAGTACCAACATGTTTGGACCTTTTCCCTTTCGAGTAGATCTATCAACCTTTCCACCAAGGGAAGTCATTGAGAAGACCATGTTATAAGCTCTTGTGTTTCTCTGAAAATGCTTGCTTAATTTATCTTCTCCATTCAGCAATCTTTTTAGTAGTTCTGGTGGTTCTTTAAGTAATGGTAACTGCACTTGTCCTTTCATACAACAGAGAGCAAACTTAGGATTGTGTGTTTTCAGACGCCTATTTAACCGTTCACCAAACCACATAATAGCTCCACAGTAACTACATGTGTAAGTAGCATCTCCTTCATCTAAATAAGCTGTAGATGATAAAAAAATATCAGTATAAGCCTATTTGAATTTGGAATATCATATTAGTGTTAGATGATTGATTACCATCTTCTTTAGGTAAAGACTTTTTAGCTGGCTTTTCTGTAGCACGAAATGCTTCTTCAAAAAGTGATGCCAGAGATTTAATTCTGTTCCTGTTAATTGTGTTATGTGCTTCCTTAGTGACCGTTAAGTCAACCACTTCAATTTCTTGTTCAGATTCTGAATCTGTGTGCTCTTGTGAACTACAGTCAAACTCTGCTTGAAAATTTTCCTCAAATCTCTCTACATGGGCCATAAAGAAAACAAATGTTAAATTAAATAAACATACCCAACCATTATTAGATCTTATACACGTAGACTCATTAAGTTAAACAATAACCTGCATAATCAGAATCATACGCTACTGCAGTTGCATCCTCGTCACTATCATCAGTAATCCTCTGATCAAGAAATGTATCATCTTGTAAATCTTCTTCCAGACGATCCAGAAAATTTGATACATTAGTAGGGAATTCTAAGCCAGATCGTGGTCTTTTTCTGACGCCAGTTTTGTCTAGTAAATAAAAACAAAACAAAGTGTTATTGCTTCACTTTCTGAAAATCTAGAATCAGGAACATGATCTAAAACTTACTTGGTAAAGATGTAATACAACTTCTCGGTTCAGCTGCGTTTGAAGCTTGGCCAGTCCCACAATCCAAACCTTCTGCTTTAAAAAAATGATACATTTTATACGGAATGAACAGAGCATGTAGATAATATGAAACCAAGAAATTATCGTCATTGAACCATACTCTCAAAGCATTTTCTGTTATTTCTCGGTGTACATGGAGTGAGGAATTTCCCTTGATTTGCAGAACTTGGAACAATAGGTATTGGAATGTGTCCAAGATGTAAGAATAAGCTTTTAAATACAGAAGGTAAAGGGACATCCAATCTGTTGTTTTCATTTCTGGATTGATTGCTTTCCACTTGATAAAACTTGCCACTGTTTGGTTTTCTTCTTGTTTTCCTCTCTGTTCGATCAGACAAATTCACCAGTTGAATAGGGGGTTCATTTGGTTTACGTTTCATTGTGTCTGCAAGTATATGATTCAGTCAGAATATTGATATCTAAACAATCTCAACGTGAGGCATTCTTAGTAAACATACCAGATTAGATATTGAAGACAGTAACAATATCTCTGCTCCTTCGTCCAATGTAAACCGGTCACGATTATAGAGGAAATGAAGAAAATATCCTCTTCATATGAGAAATGGAATGAAGTGAGGTTGTGTTAATTTTTCTGTAAAAGGATGGTATATATTTTAGTTGCTAAAAAATAGAAATTCTTGTTATAAATGGAAGATTTTGTTTAAAGATATGCAAACAAAATATTTATATCCAATATGACTATGTAATTTAATTAAAATGTATAATATAGTTATCTTGTTTGGGGTATCTTGACAATAATCTGATTCTAGATTTTTTACTTATGCCGTAGGAAATTTTTTTCTTTTGTTGCAGGAATGATTTGGAGAATGTCTTCTGGTTAGTGGGTAGCAGTCTTAGTCTATACTCATTCTTAGATCAGTAAACTAAAAAAATATTTCGATAATGAAAACCTCAATTATTAAGTTTCAAAAACAAAGCAAATAGTCTGTTTTATACACAACAGACATTATTAAAAAAACACAAAAAAAACATTATAAATATGAAATAACTCTTCAATGTTGCTTGACACCTTTTACTTCCAGCTAATCATCTTCAATCTTCTCCATCTCGACAACGTTGGTTCAACCTTCTTCTGAACTCTGATTGTTGTTTTCCGGTGAAGAAACCTAATAATAAGGTTTACATACAATTTAACATTAATGACCCAAGCTAATCGGACTAAAAAATATATGAAAGTAGCAGCCAAGCTATTCAACTAAACAATATATGAAAGTAGCACAAACGATATAGATACGTTAATGTTAAAATATACCTCCCCAGCAGACATGATTGATGAGCCATCTGTAATCTGAGTTATGGACATGGTCTCAGGTATTTCTGATATTATAGTATCCTCAATGATAGACATCTTGAATGTATGGTTGGTTGGACGATATAATCTGGTTACATGTGTAACAGCAAACCACTATATTAGTCGCCATTCACGTAGTTTTACTTGACTCAGCGTACGTTGAATGTATTTGCTCTTACACCTACAGTGGATTCGATCACCCTGAAACCAAAAAAGATTGTAAAAATTAATACATAAATGCAGAGGATTATTTAAAACGAATGAAAAGGAAATCCTCTCACAATTTCATCAGTGAAGATCAACTCAAGAGTATCTCCTAAATAAGTGGTATTGTGTCTCCATGAATCAACCAACTTCACTCGAATGAGCCATCCGTGTTTGTAGGGTTTGAGGTATTTGAGTAAAGTAACAGTTTTATTCGTAGACATGGCTAAAGAGTTGAGTATTTAATGAATGGTGTATTAGGCGGGTCTGTACATCAATATTTATAGATGGGCAGAGATATGTAGGGTTTTCTACGGTGTATATTGTGTGAGATTTGTAACTAATATAGGATATTTATAATTGGTTGTGATTATAACCTAAATTGTAGGTAAGTATATGTGGAAAAGGAATCTGCGTATCAAATATTCGTCCAACTTGCCATATCCAATTCGAGAATTGATATAATTGAAAGCTATAGTAATGTTTTCTTGTTTGTGGTATCTTTTAAATATTTTGTTCGAGTTTTTTTTATTCTAGATTTACCACTTATGAATAAGAATATTAAATTTTTGTTTTGATGCAGGAATGATATGGAGAAGAACTTGTGGTTATAGTTTGCTATTATATATAAGTGGTTTAGCTAGATAAGTATGGATATCGATAAAGCAGTGTTGGTCATTGTAAGATAAGAAAAATAAAAAAAAATAATGATAATGAAAACCCATAATTATTAAGTTTCAGAAACAAAACAAATGACATTATTAAAAAAAAACATCCAAAAACCCCTTTCAAACATGAAATAACACTTTAATGTCGCTTGACACCTTATACTTCAAGCTAATCATCTTTAATCTTCTCCATCTTGACAACCTTCGTACAAATTTTTTTGGAAGTTGAAGTCTGATCAAGTTGATCTTTTTCTTTGCGCTTTGAGAATGGGGTTGAGAAACCTTCTTCTGAACTCTGACTGTTATTTTCTGGTGCAGAAACCTAAAAATAAGGTTTACATACAACTTAGTGTTAATGACTCAAGCTAATCAGACTAAACAATAGACCACATATACAATATCTACGATAATGATACATTAATGTTAATATATACCTCCCCACCAGACATGATCGATGAACCATTTGTAATCTGAGTTATAGGCTCTGAATGTGACTCGATCTGGAGAATCTTGTCCCCTGACAAAACTTGTGAAACCAAAAATATTTCTGATCCACTGGAAACATTTTCAGAGCCTAGAGTGATACCAAAACAAAAAGATTTCCCAACTAAATCTTTAATAGGTTGTGGCAAAATCTCTGGATCTTCAATCTACATTGTCAATATAAAAATCATACTTATTTGATATAGTAAATCAAGTCGTGGTAAATCAAGTAATAAAAAATATATACCTCATCATATGAACCATCCCAAAGTTCTTCAGCATCACATCCGACAATGCCCTTAGCAATTGTATCAAGCATCATCACTTTGCAAGTATTTGTGTCATCTCTGACAACCAGATGTAATTTGAATCTGTTTAAAACCCAAATGTAGTAGTTAAATAAGAGATATTATTAAGAAAAAGATAGATGATCACAAAATATTATAAACTCACTTTGGAGATACAGCGGTGACATTAACACGACATGATGTGCACCAGAATAATGGTTTCTCAGCTAAAACCAAATTTCCACTTTTTGGTTTAACTTGTATGGCACGTTTCTTACAACTGTTATGGCCAAAGTAATACCAGGTCCAATCTGTATCTATAGCCTCAACTGAGCAGATTATTTTGCAATCTGCCTCCTAAATGTTGAATTAAAAAAATAATTAGATATTATTCAATCCAAGGTGGATGATTGTAATGTAAATTATTGACTCAAAATAAAAATTAACCATAGTTGCCATGATGATTTCAGAGATAGATCTAATTTCAACATCATTCCAATCATCGACTTGGTATCTGGTTACATGCTTCTCTTTCTTTGGATCAGTAAGAGCAAGAGGAAGCTCATCATGTGCCACCCTGTAAATACAGAGTATATTACAAAGTAAATCCATACGGTTTTATAGTCTAAGAAAATCTTACATGTTTTTGAAAGCAAGAGCTTCGGGTATTTCAGGATTGAAAAGGATCAGGGATGCATCAAATGCATTGGTTACCTGAACTTCTCCTATAAAACATAAGAATGGGATAATAAGAAATACATTAGATATAATGGGATAATAAGCCATACATTAGATATGTATGTTATTTAATAAAATAAAAATATAAATTTCTGTTATGGTTGTTCAAACCTTTGTAAAATCCTATTTTTGCAAACTGGAGCAAGCACACCATATTAGGATCATTTGTTTGTTGGAGATGGTCTTGAAGCTGTTCAGCATATTTACCCCACAAACAACAGGCAATGCTTTCACCTCTGAAATTATATATTTCAAAATAGAATACATAAATAACAATACACGATATAGAGGGTCTAAATATAAATTAGTTAGATTAACTCACTTGATGTCCATCAAGCGGAATTCAATTTTCTTCTTATCCTTGCCAGAAACCTGGACAGTCTGGATTTCACGAAGATTGGTCACTTGACCAATGACATCTGAAAAAATTACATGTTAAACATTAGTATTGAAAACCACATAAATAACCAAAATATGATCGACAGACTAACCAATTAGAATGTTCGTTTTGAGGGTTCCATTTCCAATATCTTCAAACCCAGATAAGCTGAGGAAGTTATCATCACACACAAGAGAACTTTTCGATATTGTAGTATCCTCAATGATGGACATCTTGTATGTATGATTGGTTGGACGATACTGTCCTGTTGCAGGAGTCACAGAGAAAGTGTCTATGAGTCGCCATTCACCTAGGCTTACTTTACTTTGCGTACATTGGATGTAATTCCTCTTGCACGTACAGTGGATTTTTTCACCTTGAAAAGAAAAATATATTGTAAAACTTAATACATAAATGCAAACGATTATCAAAACAAATTAAAAGAAAATCATCTCACAGTCTCATCAGTGAAGATCAACTCAAGAGTATCTCCTCCATAGCTGGTTTTCTGTCTCCAGGAATGAACCAACTTCACTTGAATGAGCCATCCCTGTTTGTAGGGTTTGATGTTTTTGAGTAAAGTAACACGGTTATTCGTAGACATGACTAAAGGGATTTGAGTTTTTGATGATGGTGTATTATATGAGTCATGCCATCGATATTTATAGATCGAAAGAGATCTGTAGGGTTTTTACAGCGTATATTGTGTGCGATCTGTTAATATATTGAAAAGGAATATGCGTATCAATTAGAATAAATATAGATCTTTATACGTGATTTTGTTTCAAAATATATAGAAACCCAGAATATATAGTAATCGAAGGAGAAAGTGACGGGAAAAAAAATATGTGATATTGATTCTGCCTAGATCTCAGTTCGTAGAATATACGCTGATTTAGTACACTGATTTCGGATTATAATTTATATAATAGATAGTTTTAGCAGTAGATATTGTTTTGATCTTATATATTAGATATACGATCGTACTATATTTTCAATGTTTTGGTCATTATTAATTTCCTATCGTATACACCACGAACTTCATCTTCTCCAAATGGTCAATGACTGTGTGTTGCAAGATTACAATGAAATAAACTATAGTATATGATAGGCATAGAATATAATTGTTTTGATCTTATATTATATTAGATATAAGATCGTACTATATATTTAATGTTTTGGTCATTATTAATTTCCTATCGTATATGGTCGAACTTCATCTTCTCCAAATGGTCAATGACTGTCTGTAAATTATTAACAAATGTTGAAAGCTTAGAATCAAATAAACTATAGTAGGGTATGTTTAGTTGATTTAAAACTATTAGATTCCTCAATCATTAGTTAACTAAAAAGGCACTTAACTTGTAACTATTTGATTATTAGTAAATTGTTACTAACGTCAAACCCCTATCTATCGTCATAATATTCGCATTTTTCGTTTTGAGTAATAGTAATACACCTAATGCATAAAAAGAGGGTATGTATGAGATTAGTAACTTACGGGTGAAGAAAGTGCTCAAAGAGCCAAGCTCTTAACGCCGTGACCGCGCGTTCAGGCAAACCACGTTGTGGACGCCAAGGATGAGCTTCCACGAGACTCATTTGTCGACAGAGCATGATATTTATATGAACAGGGAATGGTGTTAATATATTAGATACGAAAAAGCTATGGTATGGGATTACATTGATATATCTAATATAGTTGTCATATAATAGTGTGAGTTATGTAATATAATTAAGTTGATTAATGAGTGAGTTATGTTAATGTGACCAACTCTAGTAGGTAGTCCAAAAATTAAAAAATCACACATGAATGAGAAGTCATGACTTCTCTTTTAATAGAATAGATATTTAAATTAATATTTACTTTCAAATTTATTTTTAGTTACTATAACTTCATATGTAGTTTATTTTAATATATGTCAATGTTATTTGTTTAATATTTGATAGTTCATATATAAAATAACAAAAAATAAATATTAATGTTTAGTTACTTTATTGATAATTATAATCTAAGATGAGATGAGTATAATTTTTTAAAAATAATTTTGCAGTAATTTATTTTAATATGAAAATTAACATTGGTTATTTTATATAACCGATGTTATATTTTAAAATTAGATAATTCATTAAAAAAAATTGTTTAATTATTAAGTGAAATGTTACAATATCTTTTAAAATGTAAATAATTTTCTATTTTACCTAATTTACATAAATTTACGAGTTTTATAGAGTAGATACTATAAAAATAAAACAAACAAAAATCTATAGAAGAAACAAATTCATAGACATATTATATATGTGATTATTACAATATATACTATCTTAAATAAATAAAAGTTTTGTATAAATATAAATGAAAACAAACACCCGCGCGGTTGCGCGGGTCAAAATCTAGTTTTTATTATTTAATAAAAGAGAGATCATAATTCTTGTGATTCTACAGTTTAGTTTACATAATCTTAAATGTTGATGACGAATTTTTTTATTATTAGACAATGAACAATGAATTAAGATCAAATTTTTGGAATTTAATTTCGAAAGCTGCGTGATCCCACAAAGAACAGTAGTACTAAATTAATTCGTCTCGTATAAAGTATACAATAAATCCAATTATCCATTTTTCAAGTTAAAAAATCCAACGAAATTATAGAAAGATGTGTCACTCGTTTCCAACTTTCTGGAACATGCATTCAGCCGTTTTTGTATTGTCGAAGAGTTACGCTTGCGACAGTCACTAAGTAAACATTAGTAAAGATGACATGTGTCTATGCCTAGACACTATAAATTTATAATGCACCAAGCGACCTAAACTTTTTTTTGAGACAATTACATTTAGAGGCACATTCTCAGTTTTTAACTACACAGATGAGCACTTATAGCTGGTGACACATTTTTAACATATACATCATATATGTCTTTAACTAAATTAACTAAAATTATTATTTTTTATTTCTTTTTTTGTTTCCTTTTTGTTTCGATTCTCTTGCTTCTGTAAAAAGAAAAATGTCATAATAATTAAAAAATTTAATATTTTCAATTAATTTTAAAAGTTTAATGAGAAAATGGATCTTCATCACGAGTCTAAACTTTTTTCTCTTCATGACTTCATTTTCACCACGGGACTTCTACAACTCAAGCTTCTTCCAAATGTCATACGAGATCTACAGCCGTCGTAAATCTCATTTGCGGTTCCAACTCGAAGCTCTCCTCTTCCACGTTTGAAACCGCCATGAAACTCCTATTCACCACAATCAAAGCTCTAACCATCGTTAGAGTGTCTTTCATGTCGTCTCCTACATCTTTGTTCTCTGCTCCTCAGCTGCGACTGCCGGTGAGCCTCGTGTCGGAATCAAGTCTTGGCATCGCAGATCGGAAAAAAAGCTTGATCGGAATAACAATGGTCAACTTTTGAATATTTTCACTTCTGGTCCTCTAAATATTTGCTTGCCCTCCAATTTGTCTTATTTGATTGTTCTTTGTATATTTTATTCATTGTTAGAGGACAAACATCGAAACAAGTTCAAGAAAGTTTATGTCTTTTGCTAAAGCCATTATTGTCACATAGAAGTTTTCATTCATGCTGCCATGGAACTCGACCATGATGTCATTTGCTCTCTCCATGTCTCTTTGATTTCTTCCTCTAATGATTCTTTATTACTTGGTTTCGTGAGAAATACATCAACTTTTCAAAACATCAATGATAAAAAATCAACTTTTCGATGAAGATGTACGCGGACGGATCTTTGCGATGGAGATGGACACTGATGAAACTCTGCGCCGGACGAACCTTTGTCATCGATGCCACAACTTCAATGGCACATAAGAGAAGCGAGGAACTCTCATCGACGCCACGACTTCAATGGAGGAGAAGAGAAGCGAGATTGAGAGATGAATCAAGAAGCGACACGGCTCGGACCTCCGTCATTGATGCCGCAGCTTCAATGGTGAGTGTCTTGAGAGGGGTAAGAGAATCTAGAGGAGAGGGAGGTGTGGTGGAGACGACGAGCAGACACAGTGTGGAGAGGAAGACGGTGTCGGTTGTTTTGTTAAGGTTAGCTCTATTAAATAGGTTAGTAATTAGGTTAAGTTGTTCAAAAGAAATATTTAGTTAGATTTTGTTAATAAACTGGTTTAATTGAAGTGTGATTAATTAACCGGTCCACGCATCATCCGTCCACGCATCATCCGTCCACACATTACCCATCCACGTATCACCCATTAACCCATCCACGTATCCTCCGTCCACACATCAACCGTCCACACATCAACCATTCACGCATCATCATTAAGGGTAAAATTGACCATAATCTATCTCTGGCCCACAACAAAATGTTTCATATGTAAAAAATGGTTCTGAGTGTAAAAGAAAGTTAAAATGTGGCTTTAAGTGTAATCAACTCAGTTTTTTTTGATAACTTATTTTTTCCATGTTTACAAATAGTAATTTTTTTTTGAAATAGTAATAATAAAAAAAACTTAAGAGAGAATAATTGTAGAATTACTGGGAACTGGCCGTACATTGAGAAGCTCAATAGTAGTCTACTTACCTATGTGTTGCCTACTGCGACCTAACAACACCTCTCTCTATGCATTATCTCCGTATCATTTTGTTTTTATTCCACATGCATTTGTTTTTCACAAGAGGTAAATTGTGTCATTATCATTAGTTATGTCTGTTGTTAACTAGTAATTTTAAAACTTTAAACATAAAGGCAGCGCCATGAATCCATGGCTAAACTTTCGCATTATTAGACAGACAAGTACAATAATTGTTTCTTTCTGTGTGATAAAATGATTTATAAGGTTGGTAAGATAGGAATAAAATACTAAAAGATTAGACTAAAACATATCATGATGTTTTCCGACATAGGTAGCAAAGTTTCTCAGTAAATTCCTGGAACCAGAACTGTAACTAGTTGAATTTTTTTGAATATAAAACTAATCTCATTTCATACACCGCAACCTGAAAAGATGTCAATGAAAACGTTTAGTGTGTGCCACACTATTCACTTAATCAATACTACCGCTGGCCATAGTCAAATATTGCGACGATATTTTCATGGCGGCAGTCTAGGTGCAATGTTTTGTGTGTGATTTCCACTTAGAAAGTATCTACATCTAATAAGTGTAACTCGAATGATAAACTAAACTACTCCCTCCATTCCTATGATAATTTCTTTTGACTTTTTACACATATTAAAAAATAATTAATGTATAACAATAAATAGTTTAATTTATGTATAAAAAAGTTTTTTAATAATTTTAAATCAATAGTTTTAATCAAAACTTCATGAATTAAACACTTTATTCTTTTTAACTTATTAAATATATTATATTACTTTTAAACACTTTATTCTTTTTAACTTATTAAATTATTATATTACTTTTGTGAAACAATTTGTTTTTCAAAACATTCATCCTTGTGGACCTAAGGGAATATTAAAATTCAAAACCTCTAGTAGACTATAGTACTATCATTCGATCACACTAGAAACATTTAAAGGTTGTAGAAAATTAGAATGTAAAGATGTGAGATTGTTTTGTTTTATTTATCTCATTGTTTCAAACTCAGATCTTTGAAAGAAGAGCCACCTATGTAGTGAAGTGAGCCGGCTCACAGTGAGGAAACAGAGCCATCACTGTTCACAACAATCAATAGCCGACTCAACTATTCCAAGAAAAAACCCATAAAAAGACAAAATTTTAAAAACAAGAGAGAGAGAGAGAAGAGGAGAGAGAGGGAGGGCCTGGCCTCAAATCAACCCAACACCCTCTGTCAAAAAAAGCCTGACTTTCTTCTCCATAACCCCAATTTCTATCTGACCATGTTTCCTCCATATAAACCAAACAAATCTCACTAAAGTTTCAACCTTTACTCTCCCAAACACACAACACAACAAGAAGCCTTCACTCCCACGTCTTCTTCTTCTTCTTCACCACACCATGATGACGTCTGACTCCGGCGAATCACGACAGATAGCGATGAGACCTCACGGTGTAATAACAACAGGGCTTCCTCCGACCACCACCGAGCAGCAAGAGAAACTCCCTTGTCCTCGCTGCGACTCAACCAACACCAAGTTCTGTTACTACAACAACTACAACTTCTCTCAGCCTCGTCACTTCTGCAAGTCCTGTCGCCGTTACTGGACTCACGGCGGTACTCTCCGCGACATTCCCGTCGGCGGTGGCACTCGCAAAACCGCCAAACGCTCCCGCACTTCCTCCTCCCCCGCCGTCTCTACCTCCTCCGCCGGAAACGGCAGCATTCCGTTACAAGCGACGCCTGTTCTCTTCCCTCACCCGTCTCTCACTAACGGCGTTACCCACACCGTTACCGCTCCGGTCCAAAACGACGGAAAGGGAAGCGCTTTATCTCTCTCCGGCGGCTTCACCTCTCTGTTGAGCCAGAACGCAAACGCAACGCATGGAACCGGGTCGGTTATCGGAATCGGCGGGTTTGGAATGGGGCTCGGGTCGGGTTTTGATGACGTCAGCTTCGGACTCGGAAGAGCGGTGTGGCCGTTTCCGACGGTGGGTGATCCTGCGACTACGAACGTAGGGAGCAACGGTGTTGCGATACCGTCCACGTGGCAGTTCGAGGGTTTAGAGAGCAGCAGCAACGCCGGTGAGTACTTTGCGTGGCCGGATCTCTCCATCACAACACCTGGGAACTCTCTTAAATGAAGAGACTTTTTATTTCATAAAGCTTCTGTCTTTACGAGAGGGTTTCGATTTGCTTAGTGTGTCTGGTCTTTTTAGAACTTGTGTGATGAAACTAGAAAAGAGAGAAAGTTTATGTTTTTTTTTAAAAAAAGGATCTTTTACCTTGTTTACTTTCTACTCTGTTATTGCACAAGTGATTACGAGTGGAGATGAGGATACTTGTTTAGAACAACTCTTGTTCTGAATAGTTAAGTCTTGTAAGGAATAGATCTTGTTCCATGGGTGATGATCTGAACAACTTATTGCTGTTTTAACCTGTCTAATTCATCGTGCGGTTGAGTCTTTATTTTCATATCTTCTCCCATTAACCGCATAAAGATTCCATACGAGAATGTGTGTAGCAGTGTCTTCTGGATCAAGACTTAGGATCTGCTTAGCAGCGTAAAATGAGTGTTAGAAGATCCCACGTGTCCTGGGTGGGGACTTTGTTTGGAAACTATCTAGAATATACTCTACATGATTTTCATATCCTTTAGTTTCCTTGGAGGGCAAGTTTCGAACTGTGTTTGCAATACATCACAACAGCAACAACTGTATTTCCTGGTGGTGGATGTTTGCGTGTAGTCTGTGATTCTTGGACGCTATTCGTGGAATTTTCAATGCAGATGTTTCGTCTTCAAAGAGAAGAGAACTTCCCTCCAGACTTTTAAAGTTGAACAAAACAGGAAGTTATGTTCCAAAGTTTGTGAAGATGCTAAAGACTTGTCTTCTTTTATTGCAAAACTCAGTTGTTAAAGCTACATCAGAAGAAACTCTTTCCATACAACCCATAAGCTCTTCTGTAAACTGCTGCAACAGTAATTCATCTGGACCAAAGCCAAATTCAGTTGTGTAAGTGCAGCTCGAGGTGAAAGTAATAAAGTCCAAAGATAAAGTTTTTTTTTTCGAATTTACGAGAATAAAAAGCGTCTACACCAATTTTTATCTATTACAAGAATCATTTATGATACTTCAATCTTAAGCTAAAACTCATACTAGAGTATAGACTTTTGTTTATCAGGATCACCTAATCCCGAATTAAATTCCATTGAATCTAAATTTCAATCTTCTAACATTCTGGAAGCACATCAACGACTACATAAACACCTAACGCAGAACAATTGACATCAAAAGCTTGTTCACACAAGTACCAAACAAAAATTTCTCATTTTTTTTTATTTTGCAAAAACACATTTTATCACAAAGACACATTTTCCTTGTATAGATATCCATAACTTGCTCTCCAAGTTTTTCTAAAAAATAACTTTCTTTTTCTTAAGGAATAATCCTTTTGCATTTTCCTCTTCAAGTAATATTATTTATTTTTAAAGTAAATTTTTTCAATAAATATATTATCTCTTCTCCAATTTTAACAAGTCCACGGACATTAAAAAATATGAATTTCAATCCAACTCATTTTCATGACATACACATATACTATTTCTTGTAGTATTTCAAGAACAATATATTTCTTCAAGTTGCATACACGATATGGATTCAAAATGATTCTTCAAGTTGCATACACGATATGGATTAAAATGACTGTTATATGAAGAATCCATGACATGATGACCCGGCTTGGAGATTAATTAGCTGCTGCTGAATTATTTAACCTAATCAGATTCTATAAAAGACAGAAGAATTTCCTTTGGTTCTGACACAAGTGAAGCTAACATGAGTTCTGTTTCTGTCGAGAGATCCTACATTCTTGGCTGGTGGAGGAGGTATAAATCAAAGAGCATAATGTTCGTGACTACACAATCCAAATCTGAAAGTTATAATAAGTTAATGTGAAACTGCCCCATCCAAATACAGTGTAGAATATTAAGAATCTTAATAAATCAAAAGCATTCAAAAACTGAAAATCTACTTAGTGTTGTTATATTTACATATCATGCTCTCCGGGTATCGACTTCCAAGTTTGATAACTTGTTTTATCAGTTCTTCGTTTTCCATTTTTTCTTGAACAAAACTGTTTTGTAATTGACTTTATGCAGGCTTCCACCGTCTACTTCTCTCTTCATATTCAGGAGCATGGTCTCTTTAACGCTTCCTGCGATGTCGTGGCTTCTCTTTAGCCAATGCAAACTTTCACAATAAAAGATAGTCTGGTATTGTGGTGTTAAAATTTTAATAACCCTTCATGCGTTGCATATTTATATGTAAAATTAGGAACAAGATATTGACAAATAGAATGTTTCATTTCAAAGACGTGCATAAGGTAAATGTAGATATTTGCAATTGCTGGGTTTAAAGTAAAACATAGGTAGTAGTTGTGCTTTAACAAATATTTCGGTAAACATGTTATAGATCGTCTTCCACACGTCAAAAAAATTGGTTATGGCCAACTAGGAATATATTTTTCTGGTGTAACCAACTAGGAATATATTTTGAACAATTTGCAACATTCGGTCATTTTTTAGAGTGTATAGAGTCTATAGACCATTATTATGTAAGGTTAAGTGGATTTTATTTAATGACAGCACAGTAATATATGCAACTGTTTCAGTTTACCATCTTTTCTCTCACAAATAAACAAGTTGTAAAAGAAAATAAATAAAAAAGAAAAGCCAAGGTCTGATTCTCGCTGCAGAAGACCAAATAATCAGAAAAAAGCTTTGAAGAATTGAAGAAATTGAAAGAATCATACATTTTTTACAAATATAAAAAAAAACTTCATTCATAGGAAAAAAGTTAGTCAACTACACTAAATTTACCTTAATACGATAAAAACCAGCCAATGTTTCCAATGTTTCAAAATATGTGAATAACTACACGATGTTTATGTTAATACATGTCACATATACGAAGTAAATGATTATATGGTTGAAACATCAAAATCAGGTTTAATTGATTTTAGAAAAAGTTAATAGGGTCAAACTGTAATTAATCAAAAAAATCAAACTTAAAACAAAAAGAATTATTTTTTTGAAAAATTAATTGTATACATTAAATTTTGATTGGGCAAAAATTAAAGAAAATATTTGACAACAAAAATAATATATTTATTATTGAAATTTAATATATTTTAATATGTTTGAAAACTTTAAAAATATGAAGACAATAACTTTGATATAGTCGATCATATTGGTTTCCAATATAAACATTTTAAGGAATTCATATTTTGGGGTTTTAAATTGGAAATGAATTTTGGTTGACGGATTGTAAATATATTAACAAAGTGGATTATTTTAGAAGTCAAAGAAAATGAATGCTACGTAAATTTTAATATCATAATATATCACGATTATGTTGACATAATGTTTACAAAAAGAAATGTTGATGTTGACAAAAATATATATATACATACATATATAAATATAACATATAAATCATTTTTTTATGCAAAATATCATGTTATTTTAATATATATAGGTAAGATTATAAATTTGGTATTCGTAAAAAGTGTGTTAAACTACGGTAACATATTAAAAAATTATAATACTTATGTATGTTATATCATTCTAATTATGTTTGTAAATGGTATTTTATAGTTTTATGATGTCAATTGTAAGTGTTATGAGACGTTACATTTCTTTTTTTTTACTTCTAAATAATTCATCTTGTTAATATATTTACAATCCGTCAACCAAAATTTATTTCCAATTTAAAACTCCAAAATATGAATTCCTTAAAATGTTTATATTGAAATTAATATGATCGAATATATCAAAGTTATTGTCTTCATATTTTTAAAGTTTTCATAAATATTAAAATATATTACATTTCAATTATAAATATCTTATTTTTGTTGTCAACTATTTTCTATAATTTTTATCCAATAAAAATTAATGTACACAATTAATTTTTCTAAAACTTATTTTTTTTTTTAGTTTTAAATTTGATTTTCTAATTAATTGCAATTTGACTCCATAAACTTTTTTTAAAATTAGTTAAACCCGATTTGGATGTTCCCACCATATAATCATTTACTTTATATATATGACATGTATTAACATAAATATCATGTAGTTGTTAACATACTCTGAAACGTTAGATAGTTTCCATTATATTAGAGTAAACTTTGTAGGTGATAAATTTTTTCCTACATTCAATTATACAGGCGGATGACAGTTATACTAAACAAAAGCAAACAGTAGTGAGCAACCACACATGAAATCAGTCGAAAGAATTATACTGGAGTGGAGTCTATCCTCAGTAATGTTATTTATGATAGGTATATATGATATGGCTTTTACTATTTTGGATTTATAGCAAAACCCTAAACTACCTTTCATATCTTTATTATGCTAATGGTGTTACTCTTCTTTTCATATAACGAAAACTTTATCTTTTAATAATAAACATTTGTATACAAATTAAAAATCTCACTAATGCCAAATAAACTAAACAGAAAATAGTAAAAATATTCAGTTGAAACTAATTAGACAAAAATAATTATTCTTAATTTAAAAATAAATAAATACAATCATTCACATACAACTTATAATTCAATAAATTTAAAATACAAAATTTGCTTACGTGCGCAAAAAAAAACTACTACTAATTTATACTAAGTAATTTGTTGGTTCTCAATTCTCACTTACAAGTTAAAGTGACTAAATTTGTTGATACTCTTAATAATAGAATTTATTATATAATTAACAATAATTTTATATTATTTTTATAATTATTTATTAGATTAGATAATTTGCTTATAAAATAATATAATGTCAAATAACTAAATAAAATAAAATTTTAAAATAATAAGATAATTCTTTTTTTTTTAATATTTTCTTTTTTATTCATTCCTTTTTAAATAGGTACCTTTTACAACATACATGAGTAATGAAAAGAAGGATTTCTCCTTTAACACCAAAATATTGAAAACAGACGCATGTGAAGAGTGATTCATTAGACTTGGAATCGGGAAACCAGTGAGAAAGGTAAGTCTCATGGACTCCTGATGCGTTAACTTGATTATCAGAGGCTTCTTTATCTAAACCCAACAATCTTGCTCTCAACTGAAGATAAATCTCTTTTAATAAAACTTGTGAAGGCTTCGAAGAATGAGTAAACAGTCTTGCGTTTCTTTCTCGCCATAAGAAGTAGATGACTGCCTCGAAGAGCAATTTGACTATGTCTTGGATCTTCGTTGGAATCGATGATTGTTTAATCCAGGTCACAAAGTCAACGAAATTTGAAGGGGGGCTCAGGTCACTCTCTCTAAACACTGCTGACCATAACTCATTTGAGTAAGAACAATTGAAAAACAAATGCTCCAAACTCTCTTCCTCAATTCCACATAGTAAAAAAACAGACAGGACAAACATTCCCCAATGGTTTAACCTGTCTCTGGTTGCCAATCTCCCTCGCATCACTAGCCAAGTAATGAAAGAGTATTTTGGAACCTGTTCTTTGAACCAAACCACCGAAAACCAAGGCACGGGTGGTGGGGGAGGATTTAGGCTGAACCACGTCTTGAAAGAGGAGAAACCTGAAGTAGAATCTGTTGGTGAAGTTTTCCATTCATAGTAATCGGATTCTTGGGAGTCAACATCAGGTGTGTGCATTGGGAGACAGTTCTGAAGTAGACATAGCAGTGGGTGTCTATTGTTGGAAGCTCTCCAGGCACCATCACGCATAGCCTCTCGCACCGTCGAATCCACAGGAATACCAGAAACTCTAGGGCCAAGAGCTCCAATTAGCCCGAGAAGGGAGCCCAAGCCAGTCCAATTATCATTCTAAAAAGAGGCTTTATTTCCCGAGACGACAGTGCAAATAATAAAAGGCCTAGCTATTTCTCGCAGTTTCATTAGCTGTCTCCAAATCCAACTTCCAACTTGACTAAAATTTGCAGTCCAAAAATCTTTATCTTAAATAATATGCTCTCTAACCCAAGCAACCCACAATGATCCATTCTCTGCAAATAAAAGCCAAATCAGTTTTAAACCAAAGACCTGGTTCTGACCCACAAGTCTTCTTAAACCCAAACCACCCGATTCTTTAGGAGAACACATCGATTCCCAAGAAACTTTTGCTCTTTTTGCAGAATTAGGAGCACCAGTCCATAAGAAGGCATTACACAAGTGTTCTAAAGTTTCCATACAGGCTTTTGGAAGAGGAAAAACCGATGACCAGAAGTTGATAATGCCGAATATAGTCGATTTATAAGCACTAGTCTGCCTGCGAAAGTTAAATGCCTGGCTGTCCACGAGCTTATCCTTGCCCTAACCACATCTACTAAGGGCTGGTAATCCTGCTTCCTGAGTTTATGAGGCAGAAGAGGGACGCCTAAGTATTTGACCGGGAGGCTCCCTTGAAGAATTCCAAATCGAGTAGCCAAATTTTGCAAGAGATTAGTGTTGTTCCCATCAATAAAAACTCTGGTTTTCCTGAGGTTTAAAGCTAGGCCTGAATATTTCTGAAATTCAACAAGAACTTTCATAATTCCCTCGAGAGAGTCTTCAGATCCATCAAAGAAAACCAAGACATCATCAGCAAAACTCAAATGAGTCACCAAGGGACTTAGACACTTGGGGTGAGGTATGAACGTTCCTTCCCTTGCTGCCAGGTCTAGCTCTTTTGATAGAATATCCGTACCCAAAAAGAAAAGAGATGAAGAAATTGGATCGCCTTGTCTCAATCCCTTCTTTCCAGGAAAGAAACCTGTCAATTCACCATTTAAGACCACTGAATAGAATGGAGTTGTGATGCATTGCCTTATCCATGAAATAAAGATTTCCGGGAGTTCAAAAGCCTTTAAGATGTTCAGAATAAAGAGACATTCAATGCTATCATAGGCTTTTGAAATATCCAATTGTAGGCAGCCTCTTTGAGTTGGTCCTGATTTGTGAAAGTCTGTAACTAGTTCAGATGCTAGAAGAACATTTTCACATAAAAGCCTTCCCTTAACGAATCCAACCTGATTATGTTGAACTGCCCCTCTTGTTACTCTTTGAAGCCGAGCTGTCAAGATCTTTGAAATGACCCTATAAACTGTGTTACACAGTGATATAGGTCTGAAATCTGATAAAGACGTGGCTCCATGAACTTTTGGGATCAGAGAAATAGCAGTAGCATTGGTCTGTCTAGGGAAAATGCCAGAGATAAAGAAAGACTTTACTGCGTTGATAAGATCACGTCCCACGATGTCCCAGGAGGTTATGAAAAATTCTGAAGTGAAGCCATCAGGCACGGGTGCCTTACTTTGTGGCAATGCGAAGGTCGTAGCTCTAATTTCCTCCTCTGAAGGGATGGCCGATAAAATATTGTGCATGGTTGAGTCACATCGAAAAGGATGGATTTGTTGGATATAATCAACCGATAGAGGTGTAACTGCAACATTTGATCTGCTTTGGAGTAGAGAATAAAAGCGAACCACTAGATCTTTTAGTTGTTGGGGTTGAGATACACGCTGATTGTTCCCATTCACAAGATAATGTATAACATTCTGGGATAGATTAGCTTTTACTGATTTGTGGTAAAATCTTGTGTTGCCATCTCCCTTACTCATCCAACTAACCCTGGACTTCAATTTAAAGAAATCAAGTTCTGCTGCAAAAAGCAATAACCAGGACTGACGAGCCTCAGCCTCCTCTTCAAATAAAACCTGAGACGGTCTAGTAAGGATCCGAGATTGAAGAATTTTAAGCTTTTCATAAGCCTCTTGAGTTCTTTCTTGAATGTTGCTGAAACACCTTCTGTTAAGTGATTTACAGCATTGTTTAACCGCTCGGAGTTTTTCATATAACACATAGATCGCAGAGGAGAATGAACTGATCGATTCCCAAGCCTCCAAAAGCCGTGGTTTGAAATCAGGATGTGTCGTGAAGAAATTGAAGTAAGTGAACCGATTTTTTCTTCTAGTTTCATCAGGTGAGACAGAAACCAGACATGGAGAATGATAAGAGCTACCTGGGACATCAAAAAAAGCGGTTGATGCTGGGAAAGCCTCTTGCCAAGATTCGTTGATGAGAGCTCGGTCTAGCTTCATGGACTTCGGATTAGAAAAGCTTTTATTAGTCCAAGTATGATAGCAACCTCTATAAGATAGTTCCAGTAAGTTACTTTCAGAGATGCAATCGTGAAAATCATCCATACCCACCAGAGAGATTGCTGGAGGGGTCATTGAAAAAACCTCAGACATGTTCAAAACCTGATTAAAAATCACCCAAGAGTAACCATGGTGAATTTTGCATCAAAGAAATTCCCGCAACTGCTTTGACAGAATTCCATAAATCAATCCGTTCCTCTCTTCTATTAAAGGCATATACAAAACCTACTGTAAAGGAAACATGAGAGATTGTATTGTAAACTTCACACAACGTGATCTGAGGGGTCTTCAAATAAGTAACCACTGACAATATAAGATTCCATATAACCACTATTCTGCATTTTTCAGTATCTTCAGAGAAGTTAGTATCATATAACCAACCTGGAAAAGACTGATTCATAAGATCTTTTATATTTTCCCGCTTCACATGTGTCTCCAAAAGACCGCCTAAGATAGGGCAGTTAAACCGAATCCACTTATTAACATCAGATTGTCTTATATCGCCGTTAAGGCCCCTTATATTCCAACAAAAACACTTCATTATGAAGGACAAAAAGGAAGGGCTCGGGGGCGCGCTAAGCATCCAAAAGGGGGGAGCCCCGACCAGAAGTCAAGACCCCGGAAGAAACAAAAGACTTAAGATGTTCGGCCCTAACAGTAGGTTGAGAAATACTACCCTCAGAAGCATCGTGCTCAGTGGAAGTTGCGCACAAGAGGCTATACTTTTGCCTTAATTTCCTCCGCTCTTTCTTACGCTCAAGTACTGAAATAAAAGGTGGAGGATCCACCTCGGCTGCAGCTATTCTCTTCCTCATAATATTCTGAGCCGCTATAACTACCTCTTCTTCAGAAGCTAACTGAGATGAAGTTAGTGGAACAGACGGTAATTTCAAGGCAGTGTTAACTGGAAATCCATGAGGAGGTGTTGAGCGACGGGCTACCACTTCCCATCCATTTTCTACCTCATTGCAGGAGTGAGAAGCAGACGTTAAAGGCAAGCTTTTGGACTTGGTCAAGGGAGCAGTTTCTGCTTTATGAGATTGAGAGTTTTTGGAAGCGGAGGAATCCACAACCATTTTGCTAGAAGCAGGGGAAAGGGGGTTGACCGGAGTGGAAACAAGAGTAGGGGGATCAGAGTCTTCTTTGTTGTGGCAACGGAGAGCTAGGTGACCAAACTCAGAACATAGATCACACTTAGGAGGCAATTTCAAGTACTCTGCAAAGACTCGTGCAGAGTTCCCAAGCTTGTCCACGACAGTGACACAAGAAGACTTTTTCCCTTCCAGCTTAATTACAACCTTCAATTTGACAACTCCATTTGAATAGTTCTTCAACTTCAGAAATTCAGATTGGATTGGAAAGCCTAATCCTGAGGCTATAGTATTAAACCCATCCAATGACCATAGCTCAGCCGGAACATTCCTGAACAAGACCCAAACAAAGGCATATTCCAGCTTCATGGACTGGTACTTCATGTTTGGTGTCCAACTTTGGCATGTGAACGAGCAATTTCCAGAATGCCAAAAACCAACTTCCAGAACCCATTGCCTAGTTATCTCACAAGGAATGTAAATAAGACATACCCTTTTTGAATGATACATCACCTTGATTCGACCCTGCTTTCCCCAAATCAGGTTAAGGTCATTGAAAATCTTTGCTGGAGAAGGAGGATTACCATGGAAGAAAGCAACAAGGTAATCGTTCCACAAATTTGAAGGTCAAAGAACAATTGAATCCGGAGCTTGGATGATAGGGGAACCATCCTCTGCAAACAAAGGGGAAGCAGTCTTTATGAGATTTTTAGGGGATGCCTTGAGTTTTGACACCCAGAGATTTGACGGAGCTTGAGCGGAAGGAGTAGCACCTAGTAACGAGGTCGAAGGAGACAAGGGAACTTTTGAACCATCTTCCTAACACTCTGTTTTGGGAAGAACGAAACCCAGAGTTGAAACAGTAGAAGAGTAGGACGATTGATAAGGGTTGAGAAAGAGCATATCTGGTGGCCAAGGCGGCTCAGACACCGGAGCAGGAGCAGTCGCAGAATCCATAAAGACCAAAAACAAAGGGGGGGAGGGGGAGAGTTCTCAACGATGGGCGTGAGGCTCCGTCGTCGGCGGCGAGAAGAACGAAAACCTAATCACCTTTACAATCGTCGATTTGGAGGCACGTAACTTAATAAGATAATTCTTATATATAGTATGTTATTATACGAAAGTTATATTAATCATAAAAACTAAAACAAGTGTTTTAAAAAAAAATAAACACAATAATAAACATATATATATTTTGATAAACTTATCATATAAATAATTTAATACTGATTTTTGAAATAATAATATATATAAGAAATAATTATTAAAATGATTGTGTCCGCTCGCATACAAACAGCTAATAATAAAGAAATACCAAAATGGAAAACACTGTTTAACCCGCCAAAACTGAACATATGTATATGTAATATTCTGTAAATTAGAACAAACAAAAACTTATTTTCTAGGTGCGTTAATTAACCAATCATGCTCTTTTAATTTTCTATTGTTTGAATGGTGACATGTTAAAAAAATTTCTTCCTCAATACCGAAACCGTTCCATCCCGCTTGCATCATTCACAATTTTAATTTACAATCTCAATTTCCCAACTGTGTCAAGCAAATAAAATGAATAATCATGGTTCTTTTTCATTCCTATGTTTTAATAAATTATAAAATAGTAACTCATTAAATCGGAAACAATAAATAACAAATATTTTTTTATTCAATTGCCATTTTTCGTTTTTTCATTTTCTATTATTTTTTATGGTCACCGGTTAGAATCATAAATTCATTTTTTCTTTCTATAATTTTCAATGTCATAATTTGCATAATACTATGTAGCAATAGGTATTAAACAAAGAGAATCAGTATGTAGCAATAGGGACTAAATAAA
Source organism: Moricandia moricandioides (assembly GCA_905132885.1). Classification (NCBI taxonomy): domain Eukaryota; kingdom Viridiplantae; phylum Streptophyta; class Magnoliopsida; order Brassicales; family Brassicaceae; genus Moricandia; species Moricandia moricandioides. The sequence goes on along the minus strand of CAJHQQ010000199.1, from coordinate 3,159 downwards.
GATAATTAATGTTGTTTTGAATTAAATTTCTCAATTATAAACGTTTTGTATGTTTGTTTGTGCAAGTCAACAACTTTATTTTACATACAAAGTCCACGGAGATTGATTCTCTTCCCTTCTGCAGAACTAAATAATCACAACCTGCATATAAATCCAACTAAGTCCTTTCACCTAGGAGTCGACCAATACTAAGTCAATGTCAATATTGTCTCTTATCCTTTATATAGTTCTTCCAACACAAGTCGTTTTATCAACAAAAAGAAAAGTCTTTCTCTCCTCATTATTCTCAAGAAAATGCCGATTGGTGAGCTTGTGGCAGGGGCAGCACTTGGACTTACTCTCCAAGTCCTTCACGAAGCCATCAAAAAAGCAAAAGGTAGATCTATGACCACAAAATGTATCTTGGACCGTCTTGATGCTACAATCTATAGGATCACTCCGTTGGTGAAGCAAGTCGATAAGCTCAGCGAAACAGTGGAGGAGTCGTTGAGGAAAGTCATCGAAGAACTCAAGCATCTCCTTGGAAAGGCTGTTCTTCTTGTTGAGGCTTATGCAGAACTCAGACGCAGAAACCTACTCAAGAAGTATAGGTTTGTAGTTTATATAACACATGAAATGTGGAAGTTTTTATGATTTCTCAAATTATTTTTGTTGGTTTATATATATAATATATGTGTTTTTGATTTTTAGGTACAAAAGTAAAATAAAAGAGTTAGACGCTTCATTAAGATGGATGGTAGAGGTGGACGTTCAAGTCAACCAATGGCTAGATATTAAAGAACTCACGACTAAGATGTCCGAAATGAACACTAAACTTGACAAAATCACGTGCCAACCAACGGATTGTGATTGTTTCAATACCATTCAAAGCATATCACAAAGTAGTAATCAAAACACAACAGAACGATCTTCAGGGGAAGATCAAGAAAGCCTGAGTGATGGATCTGAACCAAGGATTGATATCCACCTTCGATGGAGATCAAGAACAGGAACCAAAGATCATGAGATCCGATTCAGGATCAAATGATGTCTTAAGCAACAAGTAACATGAATGTTCAAATGTGAAATATGATTTATCTTTTTTTTTTGTATGGATTTGAAATGTGATCATATACACAAATAATGTGTAGAAATGTAGAATTCAGTTTTCAAAATTAATTAATGTCAATTGTTTTATAAAATGTACCATTAATAATGATAAAAGAGAAATTTATAAATATATTACACATGTATGTGAATCCAAAGTTTATATGAAAAGACAACAAACAATCAAAAACTAAAGTGATAGGAGTGGTGCTAAGACAAAACTCCAATGTGGTGTCTGAATAATACGGACAAACCAGACTTTGTCCTCCTTAACTCTCTGAGAGCATAAACTCTCTCCACAGGTCCTTTAAAGAAACAGACTTACTGTTGCAGAATCAGCCACCCTTTGAACATTCTCATCAATCTAAGCATTCAAATTTCACAAAAGCAAAACACAAGAACCAAACCCAAATCAATTGTCTTGTTCATTTCGTTTGCATAGGGAAAGGCTAAATCAATATTATTAAAACATGATCATTGCTATCTTTTATCTCTGTTACTATTTAGAATGTTACTTTTGTGCCACTAGACCTACATGTAAATATAAATCAAATTGTATAACAATAATTTCCTTTTACGAAGAAAATAATTTTGTAACCTCCACTTCAAATTTTTCGGATCCACTTATCTCAAATACATATATTTACTCACGGTTATGAATATTAAATATTATTCTTTCCTTTTTGTTTATACCAAATGCCAATGATTAATCTCTATCTATCTACTATACCAGAAAGTAATAATTTAACCTCTGTACCGATTGGTATATAACTCCCGCCTTCTCATTCCTTTTGATTCTTAAATATTTGTATTATTCTTTTCAAGAAACGAACTATTCATTCATTGTTATGAAATATTGGAAACCAAGAACAACATCTTATAACAACAAACGTTTCCAAAAATACAGAATATTGAATTTATAAAAGTTTAAGGAATTACAAATTTATTTAATTTTATGTAATATTTAAAATTAAAAGAATGTTCTCAGATTTTGTAGGTTTTTATCTGATCAACTGGTATCGTTTTGGATTTTTACCAAATTTATATATGATCACAAGTTAATCAAATTTTAGTAACAAGCTTTTATTAAATATGATCTAAATTATATATGGGTTGTCAGATCTATCATTTCGGCTATGTATTTTGGTCGGCCATGAAAACATTGTTTAAAGCTTCAACATTATAATAAATCAGTTTTAAATTATTTGTTTCTAATCAAAACTAAAGAATTTATTCAAATTACATCAAACGGTCAAAACAAATACCTGAGGGTCAAAATCAAGTATTTAATTAAAGTTGACAACTCCTAATGTAACATTTCGAGTTGTGATACGTAGAAATGTTTAAAAGAATTGATTTGGTTACCTATGTCATTAAAGTTGACTTATCTTTTATGTCACACATTTGTTTAGAACTCTAGGGTTAATCGTGTTTAGGCTGGAGTAGTGAAAGGATAGGTGACCTATCGGAAAGTGATTCGCGATACCGTGCGAGTGAGGCCAAAACGAAAGGTCGGGTGGTGATTGCAGGGTCAGTAAACAATGATTTCGAGCCTTGGAAAAATTTACGCACCGACCGTTGGAACGGGATGGAACCCACGGGCCGAGAGAACGGGCGTGGGTGGCTCATTAGCCATGGACGTTCGGGACGTTACACTTAAATAGACAGTTAACGTACATAAAAGCATTAATCATCGTAACAAAGGCCCGTGATTATTCTAAAAGAGGAAGCTAATTTGCAAAAGGAGAGAATGATATTCTTCTTGGAATGAGAAAATACAAAACAAATTATTGGTCACTCTCAAAATAAATAAAATAAGTGACGACGCCATCTCGTTGAGCTTTTATCTGGTTTGAGACGACAAAAACTGTAGTGTTTTGAAAATTGTGAACTGAAAACCTAACAGAAAATTGTTATTTCTGAAAATATGACGAAGAAAATAATTAAAAGTTTTGCTTAGTCCCTCAAAACTATGATCTCGAGATCTATATAAATGTATAGAAAAACAACTCAAATCGAAAACAAGTCTAGCAATTCACGTCTTAGATGCCCTCAAAGACATGATCGAGGCTG